>JABCKK010007931.1:0-31859 GCA_018221785.1 Calocybe gangraenosa
TCCCATGTCACATAGGCCCCAATTTGTCCGAAATGTCACACCTGTCCCACGTCACATCCGATTTGTACGAAACCATTTTACAACATCGCAAAATCAAATTTTCTCTTCTAAAACGCCTCCGAAACACATTAGGACACTAACACTATTGAATAGACTATTCATCATGCATCCGAGCCCGATAAATTCAATTTAGCATGTTCTCCCAGTGACAAGCTGCAAAATTGTGGCACTTGTACGAAATTAGGCGGGTGTCCCAAGTCACAACCCGGTTGTCCGAATTGGAGATTTCGTACAACGGGTACAGTACATAGAATGTCCACACATACCTGTTTGTCAGTTTCACGTTACATCATTCGTAAAGCTTCTATAACTGATCAACACAGTTGGTCGTGAATATTCTCTCGATTATGATATGAGCTTGGTACTGCCATACTCTTCATATATAGACTACTCCGAGGGGGTATGTTTCCAAAGAACATGTTTGAGCCACCATGCACAAGGCTGGGCATACATATTTGTATAAAACTCTAGTAGTATATCAAGCAAGTAAAATATACGACCACATCATAGTGACAGAAATACTGTAAACAAGCTTTGAGCACGTATCGTTGAACTGCAGAGATTCGGTGCGTACGAGTATGCGTATGAAGACACTCCACCTCTCATAAATGGCTACATAAATGGCCAACAAAGCATACCAGTGGATCAACTTGATCGTCACAGAAATTTACATACATACGCCACAAAGCTGGATTACATTGTCGTCCGTAAAATGCAAACCGTCATGTGCTGGGACGTAAATAGAATGTTAAAATATGCAAGGGCCATGATTCTAAGGCTGCGTGTTAGACTAAAAGCTTGTTGACAAGACAAGAGGCTGGTGCAAAGTAGGCTGCGCCTTCAACGGTCCAAACCTTGGATGACAATCATAATGTCCAGTTATTAATGAACCTGTTTGCCATCTCGAAATACTACATAGACAATCAGGGCGTTACTTGTCATGGCTGAGTATTCGTGTCATATACGAAGAGTGCTTCTCAGGCTCCAGCTCGGAGACCTTAACAAGAGTAGCTTTCCCTCCCGTACTTTGAAATCATGTATCTGCAAAGTGTACTCACGAATAGCCCTGATCTACATAGGCATTGCAACGTGAAATCTGTTTGGAGCTAAAGCTAAAGCGCTAAACCATGACTCACATGTGTGAGCCGCTATCGAGATTGACATTTACCTTTCGGGGTAATAGTGCTTGTCTGGATCAACAGGCTGGAGAAAGACACCCTCGCCAAGCCCAGGCGCTTTACATTTCGAAGCTTTGATTGGATGGGCACTGGATGTTTCAGATGGACAGTGCCCTCCCCGAGTCCCATCAACTTAGCTCCAGTTTTTACATTTTAGCTAGACTTTCTAGTGTTATTGTTCGTCATTCTTGATATTTTATATTCGGGTATAGAGAGCTCGTCCGTCCATGGTTCATACACGTTCTAAGAGAACATGATACAAGTTAGAAGTTACAACTAGGTGATTTCATGCAAAGTAATAATAAGAGTAAAAAAATTGGCGTGAGGTCGTAAAACTAGTCCCAAATCTAATCAATCATCCTCAAACATTGATGCTTCCTTGTCCTCCTCGTCGTCCGACAGGATCTCCACATATTTCTTTGGTGCGGTTCGAGCAGCTCTTACAGGTGCCGATTTTTTTGGCACCGGAAGATGGCTAAAATCCATCAGATCATCATCGCTGTCGCCATCTGAAGTAACTTTCGCAGGTTTTGGTTTGATTTTTGCCTTCGGGGGTGATGCAGGTTTCATGCTCTTTGATATCTTTCTCGCAACAGGAGCTGCCGCTGGACCCTTTTTATCAAAGAAATTGGTAATTTTTGTTTTCTTGGCGGCGGGACCGGCATAGATATCATCGTCAGAGTCCTCCACAAGTGCTGGGCTATACGTGGATTATGATCAGGAGCGGAGTTATAGAGAAATGTCAAGTGCTGACCTCTTACGCTTCGGTGCTTCCAAAGCTTTTGCTTTCCCCTTGGCAGCTTTGGAACCCGCTGCTGTCGAAGTGACTACATCACCATCGTTATCGTCGTCGCCGTTATCATTGATACTGGTGCCACTGCTACAAAGGCTCAACAGAATACGTGACAGCATTTGCACGCTACTCACGTTGTTTGTTTAGATGGCCCTTTGGTCTTCGAAGGTAAAGTAGCTACGTCGTCATCATAATCCGACGTGATACCCGTGGGCCCAGCTGCCGGTCTCTTGTTGGACGCAAGATTTTCCAGCAGGTCCTCGTCATCAGATTCGTCCTTGATGGTCTTCTTCGTTGCCTTGCGTTTTGGGGCATTAGATCGAGGTTTTGGTTGGTTGACCTCGTTCGAGTCCATGTCCTTGCCTGTGTCCTTGGGTTTCTTTGGGGCGGGCTTCGGGCGGCTGGTCTCTGCGGGTTTGCGTTTTGCAGGGGCCTTGATAGGCTTAAAGTCGTCATCGTCAGATCCTGTACGTCCAGTACCGATGGACTTCCGAGTTTGTAACACAGCGGCCTTACGCTTCCCTTTGCCCGCCTTGTCCTTCTCGAGCTTGTGAGCCCAAGTCTGGCAATCAATCTAGATACAAACTAGTTCGAGTTCAGTACTCCATTAGCCGCTCGTTGGCACACACCTCCCATTCCTCGAGAAATCGATCCAAGTCCTTACTCCACAAAGATTTAGGTGTCTTCTCAAGTAGAATCAGTAATTCTCGTTCTTTTTCTTCGGCCTGTAGCTTCAGCCTTGCCATTTTCTCGGTGGTCAAACTCCAAATGGGCATTCCAAGTAAGTAGTCGTAATCTGAGGTAACATCAGATGTGTTGGTGCCTTTCTTGTCCTCATCTCCAGCATCGGCATCGGCATTTTCGTCTTCGTCTTCTTGCGCCTCTGCAGTTTCACCAGTGCCTTTGACTTTAGCGACCTTAGGGAAAGGTCGAAATTCATGCTTGCGCAGGTCAGCAACAATGTCGCTCTTTTTACGATTGGAAACGAGAAGCTGTTTGTCAACGATCATCTTGATGAACCGGGTTTGGTTTGTCAACTTGTCAAGCCCACTCTGGATCTCGTTTGCGAGATGATCCTAGAGCGAGAAAAATTGTTTAGTAATGGAAAGATATGGTTGATTTAACTGACTTTGCGCTTCTGATAATACGCCAAGCGCATGGGGTAAAATTCTTCAAGTATCTCTTCGGGCGACTCATATTTGTGAATTTTGCCATCGAAGTCGAAACACATCAGGTTGCTGGTGCTGAATTTAGTTGTCAACCTGAAGAAGTCCAATAGACCTTGCTCTTCAGCTTTTTCGAGGCCCTTTGCGTCCATGGTGATAATAAAATGCACATTGGCATTCGCGTGACGTTCCTTGTAATCCTGGGAACACGGTAAGATACAAGGGATAGCTTGATGAATTATGTTACCTTGACAACACCGTCTTGCCCCTTTTCATTCACCATCAGCGTCTCGATGAACTTTTTGTACTTTCCGGTCCAAACTTGTATAGGGAGCTCGGTAATTTCTACCGTGATATCGTCGATTTTGCGGATTACACCATCCACCTCGTACTTCTGTCTCCCCACTGGCCTGATTTCACCCGTGAAACCACGCCACCATGGATGCATCGGAACTACTTCTTCGCCTTCCATAAGGCGTCGCAAATTGGCAACGATATCTGCAGGATTATAACATGGTATGTTCGTGCTCCATCCTATTAACACACGCAGCTCGACACCCAATAGATCAACGCAAGAAGTTTAAGAACTCACCAGTTCCAATACCGTCTGCACCATTGACTAGTACCATAGGTAAAACTGGCATGTACCACTCTGGCTCAATGAGGCTCCCATCATCCTTCTGAACGTTTAAAAGCGCGTCATCGGCGGGATTGAAAATTATCCTTGCAAGGGGGGTAGGCAGGGTGAAAATATACCTCGCGTTGGAATGGTCTTTGCCGCCAAGATCACGTGTACCATACTGACCCCCTGGAGTGAGCAAACCCAAATTATTACTTCCGACGAAAGTCTGCGCAAGGTTGATTATTGTGTCTGCAAGGCTAACTTCGCCATGATGGTACGCCGCGTGTTCTGCAATATAACCAACGAGCTGGGCCACCTACACAAACACGGTCAATAGAGGTTGGAGGTAATACCACATGTGTGATGCAGACCTTGACTTCCTTCTTCATCTTACGCTTGAAACAAGCCCACAAGACCTTGCGCTGTCCAGGTTTTAACCCGTCTGCGACAGATGGGATGGAACGAACGTTGTCCGCCATAGAGAAGAGGATGAGCTCCTTATTAATGAATTCTGAGTAAGGTATTTCTTCCAATCGATGATCGAGGAATGTCCCTGGCTTGTAAGCATGCATATGTTAGGACCACAACTACACAGCTAAACTAGTTTGGAATGTACCTTGAACTGCCGTAGCCATTCTTTTCTTTCGTCTGCCTTCTTTTTGCTGAAAGCAAGGTCAATAAGCTCTTTATCTTCTTCTTGAGCTGGTGCAAATGGGATCATGTGCTTTTTCATGTTGCTAAAGTAGTCCCGAGCATCATCGTCGGTACTCGTTCCCAAACCCTAGAACTGGTTGAGTGACATTTCGACGAAGCGTGATTTTATATTGTGCTGTGTCACCTTGTAGTATTTTGCGTACCACTTGTCCGATCCAGGCGTATCTTCTAGCCATTGTTCGTACTCCGGAATAGTGAAGAAATCGATCTTTTTAGCACCTTTCGTGACCTTTGAAAGGATGAATTTCTAAGTTTTGTTAGGACTGACGAACACTCACTCGAACGATGGGAGTCACGAATTCCACCAGAAATTCAGGCAGCTTGAGCAGGGAAGGGTAAAAGTGATCCAGGAAGTTGATGAGAAGACCTTTGATGTGTGAACCATCGTGATCCTAGAAATGTAGATTTCAGTGAAACCAACGGGAATACAAGTCATAGATTGACTTGCCTGATCTGTCATTAACATCAGTCGACCATATCGCAAGCTTTTGGTATCCGCATAGTCTTTTTGGTGCTGTAACCCCATAATCTTCTTGATGGCCTGAATCTCCTCATTTTTCATGATCGTGTCGTGCTTTGCCTCGCGAACGTTTAAAAGCTTTCCACGCAGCGGGAAAACACCGAAGTTGTCTCGTCCAACGACGCTGAGGCCCGCGATGGCCAAACTCTTAGCGGAATCACCCTCAGTCAGGATCAGGGTGCAAGAACCTGCCATCTTCGTCCCCGCATTGTTAGCATCTGACAGCTTTGTTAAACCTGTTATACTGCAAACTACACATTAGGGCAAGTACACTGGTAATCCGAACTTTATGCCACATACCGGCGTCGCTTGCTCCCATCGGTCTTCTTTATCTGTTGTTCCGCCTTGTATTTTGCCCAGTCCAGAATGTTGTCGATGATAGACGATTTCAAGACTGCGAGGGAGATGGTCAGAGTATGCAAACATGGCTTTGAACATTAATAGATATACTCTTCTTCATGAAATCTTCAGACGGCTGAGGTTTCGTCCCAAATTTCGATGCGGGAAGCGTCAGTGTCTCCTTCGTTTGACTGTCGAACGTTGGGTTTTCAATGAGGGCATTGACAAAAATCCACATGTGGTTCTTGATCTGGCCTGTTTTGACCTGGGCAGCCTTGTTCTTTTTCTTGATAGCTGCATCGAGGCTTTTGGCGATCTGGTCCGATATATACACAACATGCGTGCCACCTTTCGAAGTAGAGATCGAGTTGGCAAAAGATACATGTTGAAATGTACCCTCCGAAACAGTAAATGCGATCTCCCAACGACTGCCAATTTGTTCATGGATGATGGTCGGCTTTTCGAGAGCTGCACCGGAGGTTTCTGAAGCCACAGCTTGAGCCGATTGAACATACATTTCCACATATTGTTTAAAGTTCTTGATTTTCAGGCGTTCGTCGTTGAGAAATACTTTGACATCCTTGACAGTGCCAGCCATATCAAAAACGCGTTTTCGAAGAAGGCTAGCAGTATCCTCGTCAATGGTCGCCATCCCGAAACGTTTAAGATCTGGTCGGAACGTAACACGAGTCCACTCTTCGCCCTTGGAGTTTTTAGTGATCTTGGGTTTCCCACATACACTCATGTTGTTCGTCCATGTCTGTTTGTACTTTTGATGCGTGTTCTTGTCAGCCGTCTCGACAGTGAACTCGTGAGAGTAGATGTTGGCCAGTTTTGCTCCGTAACCGTTGCGTCCACCAGTAAGCTTCTTCTCGTCGTCGTCATAGTTGGAAGAGGAAAGAAGATGACCAAAAATGAGTTCCGGAATATACATCTTCTCAGTGGAGTGAATTTCAATGGGAATTCCACGGCCATTGTTGAACACAGAGATGGTACACTCTTCTATGTCAATGTTGACCCTCAAGGTGTCCATGTTTGAATCATTTATCTAAGAATTGTTGAGCCGTTGGTGAATCAGGGAATAGATTTGCCTGCCTTGTTGTCCGCTGCGTTCACCAGAATCTCGTCTACGATTTTGAAGAAACCTGGTACATACTTGACTTCACGATGTATCATCCGTTTGGTATCAGAATCGTAGGTCCACATGTTTTGCGTAATCGTCTCTACGCTACCAATATAAGAGTCAGGTCGCTTCAAGATGTGCTCTAGTTGGGAAAGCTACAGAAAGTGGGTTAAAAAAGGTGCTACACAAAGTTCAGTAATAGTTACGAACCTTGGTATATGTTTCCGACGCGGTTTTCTTCTTGCCAGTTTGCTTAGAGCCCGATTTCTGGGGTAAGGGTTCCACATCATCGTTATCTTCCCCAAAATCAGTAGGGCTAGCGTCTCCATTGGCGTCAAGATCTACAAGGACCTTCTTCGCGGTGGCGGCCTTTGGCTTTGCCGCAGGTTTTGCTTTGGGGGCAGATTTTGCAGCTGTTGATGTAGCTGCAGGTTTAGCCGATGGTTTGGTCTAGAGATAGAGTGAGAAAAGCTGGACGAAGATGATAGCGTGTGTAGCTACATACGTTCTTTACGGGAGCATAGTCTTCTGACTCTGAGTCTGAGCCAGAGATCATCTCAAAGTCGAAATTCTCGCCTTCTGAAGAACTCATTTGAAATGAGAAGGAGGAGCCCGACCCCCTGATTGTGATGAGAGAGAGTATGTATTAGGATGAAATGAAGACGCGTCCAAAAGGGTTGTCAACTGACAGCACGTGACACGCGCCATATGCATGGATATGGCCTAGCCATTACCCTCTTCTCGTCACAAGTTACGACCCTCTTTCTGCCAAAACTATACAACCAAAATGTCCCAGTTACATAATCCCCCCTCAGAAGTTCCAATCCACTTATAAACTCCAGGAAAATAAAAAACCATGCACCCCAGGTTCTTTCCTTCCTCGATCATCCCAAAGGTACACCCCATCAACTCAAGCCACTAACAACTCCATTGATACTCTCCCCAGTCGCCTACATGGACCATAACAGCAACGAATGGAACGGAACACGCGTCTTTTTCTGGGCAGCCGATGCTCAACTGAGGTACGGGATCGTCCTGGACACAACCCGCTTCAGTGATGTTCGTGCTTTAAACCCAATGTCATGGCAGCGTAACTAACCCAGTCATTATCATATGCAGGGCACGCAAGTCCTTAAAATCAAACCTGATAATGGCGACCCTGTGTCTTTACCGTGAGTCTCCATTGGGCATCTGGTCTGGCAACAGGCTAATTATGCCATTTTTTGATAGTGCTGCTGGCGTCACGATAGTTTATCCTACACCTCCACAGAATGTCTAATCACGTCATGGAGGAAGGGAATATGTATAAAAAAAGGAGTGTATCTCGGACACTATTTTCGATTACCAGGGACATTGCATCTTTTTTTCCCAAGTCGACCAAAGGCGGTCTGACTCTTTTTGGACCACATGTACTACTTACTTTTACCATACCTTCCGCTTTCCTTAGGGTTTTGCTTTGATGTTGCTTACAATCAAACTCTATAAAAAGTCCCACACACATGAGATACCCCGTGTCAATATGAGTGGACGAGTTCCGACTTGCCTTGTACGCTTCAACATCACCTTTGAACTTTGTTACAGTCCCATCTCCGCATACCCATAACTGTGTGTGAGTGAGAGAGGTAAAAGAGTCACTGACGTCTGTCAAAAGTAAAAGAGGTCACACACTTCTTGAGAAACGGTCGTGATAAATCTCTCGTCATGGGAGATTACAATAACCCCTCCATTCCACTTTTGCAGAGCCACCATTAGCGCATCGAGACCCTATGATGATTGTCACGTCAGCACTCCTTCCGCTCAATCTTAACATTGAAGCTCTGACCTCAATGTCCAAATGATTGGTAGGCTTTGACAGATGATGTGTTTAGAGTTATTAGGTTTAGACTTAAGCACAAAAGAGAAAGTGACGCACCTCGTCAAGTAAGAGTACATGAGGCTGTTGCATGGACAAGACAGAAAACGCGACACGCGATTTCTGGCCTCCACTCAATGTCCCAATCAGTTGCATACTTGCGTTTTTTGGTAAAGTATCATCAGTCAAAGAGAATACACTACCGATTATAGAAAAAGAAATCAGACTCACCCCGTCATGCCGCTGATTTGGAAATTCCCGAGATGTGATCTATATTCTTGTTCGCTCTTCCCAGGGAATTTGGAAGCCAAAAATTGCACCGGCGTCATTGTTGGAATCAAGGAGTCAACATGATGCTGGGCGAAGTACCCACTAACATGGTTAGAGTTACATGAGTACTGGGAACAGCGAAAGAAAAAGAAGGTAGACGTACATGCGCAGACGTCCGTTACGAGTAACATGCCCTGTCATTGGTGTTAGTGCACCTGTAAGTAGCTTAATCCTGATGGGGAGTGTCAAACCAAAGATGGGTTTCGAAAACAGGGATCAGACTTGCAGGGTCGATTTTCCAGCGCCGTTGGCACCAACCATGGCTATACGTGAATCTAACCCAACATCGAAATTTACGCCTTTCAAGACGATCCTATCCAGGGAATACCCAAATGTCACTTCAGACATCTGTAGAAGTGGCGGTGAGATCTTTTCGGTCTCCGGGAACCTTTTCATCATGATAAACTGAGATGGGTCTGATGGTCTGAGAATGACATACCTAAATCGCTCTATTTCTTCCTCTTCAGGAGGTTGTAAATCAGGCAGCTACAGCGAATATCAGACACAGGCTCTTCTATCAGAAGTTTCAGACCTTTTCTAGTATTTTGATTTTCATCTGAGCTTGTGCAGCTGGGGAAATGATGTCACCATGTACTCGATAGTTATATTACCAGCAGTACAGAACTTACCACGGTTGGCATTATACCTCCAGCGATCAATGAAAGCTTGAAGGTGTTTACGATATTCCATCTGGGTATCATATTCCTTACGGAGATTACGATCGCGCTCGATCTTGGTAGAGTAGAATTGGGTAAAGTTCCTGGAATTTATCAGACACACTCTATATGGAAAATCGGACATTCTACGCACCCTTTATAGTAATCCAGTCGTCCGGAGTGTTGGTGAACAATATCAGTAGCGATAGCATCTCTGGCGAACGTTTGTGATGTGTTTTGAATAATACGATATGACGTACAGGAATGCTCGGTCATGAGATCTGTCATGGAGAAGCATCATCAGAGCAGGCGCATCGGTAGATATACAGGACATACACAACAAGAAGGGTTCCGGGCCATGTCTGAAGATAGTCTTCGAGCCATGCCAAAGCATTGAGATCAACTGTTGTGAATGTTCAGTACATTGAAGCTATCCACGACCTCAAAGATCGTACTATGATTAGAAGGTTCATCAAGCAGTAGGAGAGAGGGCTATTAGGAATGTATCAGGACATCTTCGATGGAACGGTCAACCCCTTAACGAACCTTGACGAACAGAGCCCGTGCGAGAGCGAGGCGCATACTAGAACAACGTTACGTATAGCAGTTCATCAGATGCTAGAGTGACATACCGCCAGCCACCGCTAAAAGATCTTGTTGGCCTTTGCTGATCTGTTTCATCAAAGCCCAAACCTTTGATCGAGCCGAGGTGAATTTTCATACATTTGCGTGACCAAATCTCAGCACTTGCCTGCAAGCAATGCAGCGGCTCGAGCGGGACCACTTGCTGCATCCATATCCGAGAGTCGCGCATGAGTCTCGGCCAACCGTATCGACAACTCTTCTTTCGCATCCTCAAACCTCTTTTCGTCCCCCTCTCCCTCAAGTTCTGTAAGTTGAGCATTCAACATCGCTTCCTCTTTCAACAGATGGTCACGCCAAACATCGGCTTTGAGAACTGACTCGATCGCCAGCGTGTCATCACCTATAATCTGGCAACGAATGAGAACCAGAGAATTGGAGCAGAAGAGGAAAGGTCCATACTTCTTGTTCTACGAATAAAATGCTGATGTGGGCAGGGATTGGTACCTCTCGCATAGCGATATGTCGTAGAAGTGTCGATTTACCAACACCTACCACACATATTATTTATGAGGGTTGTGAGCTCGCATGAAACCTTACCGTTTCGACCGATCAGCCCATAGCGACGACCATGCGCCAGTGTGAGGGTTGCCCCAGAGCTACGCAAGTTATACAGATAAATGAATGGTGAAAGGGAGAGGTAACCCACAGAATACGATTAGAACCAAAACTAACGTCGATCGAAGGTAAATGAATGTCCTTGCTCTTTTGCTTCGCAGAAGCACTAGACTCTAAGGGATTAATCTAGAGTTCAAGATATTGAGTATGGAATAAACAAAAAAAGGAAGGGGCGAGCATGCCTTCATGAACATTTCCTCATAGGTTTGCTAGGTGTGGACTGTTAGTACGACGATGACATGAGTATAACAGTTGAACCCGACTTGTTTTCTATGGGCATCCAGCAATTTTGAACCCTCATACAGATCTCTACGTGCTCGCTTCTCGATCTTCGCCTAAAGCAAGGCGGTTAAGCACTGACCAAAAGATAGTTCAGACGCGTCTGACTTTGAGCTTTGCTTCCTGCTTTTCGAGCTTTTTCACATCCACACGCGAGGCTCTTTGAAAGTCGCCATTAAAGTATGTTTGTAGACGTAGACACCTCATACGCACTTCCCCTTGTTGATTGATTCCAAATCCACACCTTCAGAAAGAGCAATAGTATTAGACATTTGGGCTTTGCTCATATCCATGACTTTATCAAGTTTCAGGAGCTTTGGACCAGACCGGTTCTTCAGCCGAGCTTTGAACTGCTCCTCCAAGAGATCTCCAAGTTTCAGCATTAAACTCTCTAGTATGTCATCACGGTCACCGGCAACAGACGAAAGGATGTGATGAGCGACCTGAAGGACATCCTCTTCTTCACCTGCATCGTCGACGAGATAACCAGCAAGATACTGTACGACGACCTCCTCTGTTCCGGGGAAGCTAATGCGAATCTCCTCAGCGATATCTTCGGAAGACATTCTTGTGATTACCTAATTTACAGGTATCCATGGTCATATCACGATCACTGATGGGGGTTTGACCAAACTCAGAGCCCTGCACAGGTTTGTCATATCCATCTCTGTTCTGTTCTAATTTCTTCGGGTTATATAGGATTTTTATATAAGAACGTGCTGTAGAGTGCTAGTTGCCTCTACATCTCGGCTTTTGTTATAAAAAAGTCACCAAAAATCTATATGCTTCATTTTGTTGGAGGTCACGCTCTAGTAGCCTCCTTCCGACTCCCCAGGTCGTCCGTTCTTTCACCATGCACATTCTCTGGCCTATCTGCTTAATTAACTTTCTCATCTCAACTTCCCTTGCCATCCTTGTCAACATCACGATCGACGACACTCACGGTGATGCAGAAACTGGCGTGACCATCACATACATTCCACCAAATGAATGGAAAGTCGGCACAAATTGCACAGAATGCTCTTCCACGGCTCGCCTTGACCCAACTTTTATCCATGACGGTATGACCCAAAAATTATCGCTAAGCCGCTAATCGAAATCATTCAATGGTCTCATAGGCACCTGGCACGACGGCACTTCAGTGCGTTCTTCTCTCGTTACGCTCACAACTGTCATCTGAGTTTGCCTAGAATACAAATCCCAATAGTTCCACCTCCCCCCTTCTTGCATCCGTCCCGTTCTATGGTAATGCGCATCACCATTTTCTTCCACACTATACTCAAGTACCTGTAGGCTCAGCCGTATATGTATACTGCATCATACCAGACACGACATCCGCTCCAAAGTTTGTTCTCGCTGAATGCCCACGATGCCTTATTGACGTCTGTGCTCTTCACTAGCGGTTACACAGACATGACTTTTCTTATTGACTCTCAACCGGTAGGAAGTTATATTCGGACTCCAGCTAGGACGGACGGCTTTCAGTACGACGCTCTCGTTTTTGCCAGTCAATCCATACCACACGGAAACCATACACTAACCATACAAAACGGACGTATTGGTGGCCAACCATCCCTAGTTCTGCTGGATTATATCATCTATACGTGAGGCACTGGTCTTCATTGACCGTAGTTTTTCGTTGACATGACAGGAGTAGATACGAGAATGGCGTGCAAGGACGGACAGGTTCTCATCATCCATCATCGACTATTGCGGCCGTCGCGACAACTACTCCTGTTCCTGCTGACAGAGATCCTTCTCCTCCTCCGCCCAACAAGAGCGGTAAGATCGTCGGTGGTGTTCTTGGATCTTTGGGTGTCGTTTTACTCGGACTGGTGGCTTTCCTCTGGAAACGCCAAAGAAAGAGTTCGGCGTCAATCGATCTATTCCGCTCAGAAACGCCACCATCAAAGCCCCTATCACCACCCATCCTTCCTGCCATCCAATCGGTCAGCTGGATACAAATGTGGCGACGAAGGACGAACACTACCAGTACTATGAGTCGCTTTTCGTTCAACCCTAGTATATTCGCGGGGCCAGTCATGGAACAACGGCGTAACACCAATACCCCACTCCCCACTACCCTCCCTCCGCCAGTCACTACCGTACTACCACGACAACCTCCTCCTCCTCAGCCGAATCCCTCCTACCCTCTGCAGCCAAATCGCGAAAGGTCGCCTCCTCCCCCACAGGTAAATCCACGCAACGAGCCAAGCAACCCACTTTCCATACGAGAATGGCAGAAACGGACTCAGCTTGAAGCGGAGGCCGTTCCCCCCCGCTTGGATGTCTCCGAGGCAGATCTATCCAGTTATTACGAATTCTCCTCAGATAACCCCGAATCGGTTCCTCCACCTGCACGGCCTGGTCCGCGACGATTTACTGTAGTGAATAATTGAGACAAGTCTTGTAGTTTTCGAGTTGTGTAATGCAATTCATTCAAAGCTTATATGTCAACAATATTGTCTGGCTAGGCATGTACTACTGTTCCACATGTCTAATGTGGCGACGGTGCTATCCATAAACATAGCATCAGAAAAAAATTATAATTCCACCCGCGTATAAAATTTGCATAGCAAAATAATTGATAGTTCCATTCCGTTTATAAGCACACCGAACATTAGATTTTCTTCTTTCCTTCTGCCTGCTCTGGTTGCCCAAAGTAGTAACGGGTCCGTCCAACGCCTTGCAACCATGCTAGCCTAGTCGGAATAAGACCATTGACAGCGGCGATTGTGGTTACGAACAGTATTTACCTGAGAAGGAAGAGCACAAGCACCCCGGTCGTATTTCCGTGCAATTCGCCGTTCCATTTACCCACGTTGAACCTGATGTGCTCTGGCTGCCCGAGAAGGGTGACAATGATACTATCATAACCGAGTAAGCATCGCGCCCGCCCGCCTTCATACCCGTGATAGAGTTGTGATATCAAGCAACTCACTGTGTAAGCTATGTACAGGGTTATATCTAGAACTTGTACGAGTTACAACGAGGACACGCACGTCTGCAAACATTAGCGCCATCATGCTGGCACCAAGGATACGTTCCTGTGCTGCAGGATCATGAGACAAGGTGTCGCGCAACGCGCGGAAGCCGATCGATTGCAGCACCGACAGGAGCATATACGCTAGCAGGTGATACACGTCCTGTAATATTCCTGTGACCAGGTCAAAAACTCACTGTTTGCCAGTTGCCATATCGCCGTAACTGTTCGGCTATCTAGACCTGTTATAGTAGTAGGAGCAGGTAACGTGGATGGTACAAGTCCGTGATAGAACCAGGCTGTCCCCGGATAGAACAAACAGACCAATGACGGCGCGATTGTTGACACTGAAACCATACGCCAGTGTCAGCAATGGAGCGATTTAAATGAGATATACATGCATGGTTCGAGATACAAGAAGGCGATGTAGTAAAAACCTGGGAGTGCAGCAAACGGCTTTGGCATTGTGTAGTAGTTGATGCAGATAGACCAGCAGCCCATAGAGGGTCTTTATACTCGAACACACCGTGGCACTATCTATACTACAAATGGGCTAGAACTCACGGCCAGTCCTATGGATACCGTGTAATAATACAGCAAACAGTAGCTAGACCGACTTTAGCAATATCGAAATGATCTCGCTTGAACATCAACTTCCACATGCCTGAAGGCATTCATAAAGACGCGTCTTTTGGTTTAACACTGCCTGTCAGCCGGCCAGGTCAAGCCTCAGTGGATAGTCCCGGATCATCAGTATTCGACCTGCCCATCCAGCCTACACCAAATACTTGGATCAACGCCTCGACTCCACAGGGTGATCTCTTTTCAATAAATCAGCTTGAACAAACTACAGACGACACTCAAGCATCAGTTCCGTCTTTTGTTGTCATCTCAGGTGGTACTGGAGGCAATGCAATCTGCTCAGCGTTTACCAATGCCAGCTATGTTCTTCCTGTGTCTGATGACGGCGGATCTTCCAGTGAGATCATTCGCGTGCTTGGTGGCCCCTCCATTGGTACCTCCAAGAACCCTTTTCAGTTCAGTCATATTTGTCTAGTCTGATAATTGATATTGGGGCAGGTGACATTCGTTCACGGCTGATTCGCCTCATTCCGCATGCCCCGCCAGGGTCTCCTTTAGATGCAATCCGGCGTCTCCTTTCGTACCGGCTTCCTGCTAGTTCTAAACAAGGAGACAGAGAGGAATGGAGGGAGATTGTAGAGGGTCGGCATCCTCTATGGTCCGGAATACCAATCGACCGCAAAGAAACCATTCGTGGTATTATTCATTTCCCTATCGACAAACGTGCCGCTGCGTCTGATCAACGGTACTATGTCTATGCTAGGCTTCTTGGTCTACTTTGAAAGCGAACTTCTGAAACGCGCGCATAAAAACTTTGACTTTCGCAATGGAAGGTTCGCGACCAGTAATCGTCACTGAACCATCTTCTTCATTATCAGAACTATTAGCATCGGGAACTATTTTCTTGCTGCTGCACAGGGATTTTTCCGCTCGCTACCTTCCGCCATATTTTTGTTCTCGTCTATCACTAACAGCCAGGTGCCGTTTTTAATTTCCATGAGTCCTTCCACCACCGAAGTTCACACGAACTTCCAACGTCACGAACGTGTCTAGGCAAGCATACTACCAGTGGTAGTTACCAATCACACAGTCACTATCGCTGCCGAACTTGTTAGCCATCTCCAGACAATTTGCCTGAGTGATCAAGCGTTAATACCTTTGTCAAGGAAGATGGAAGAAAGCTTGTGGGGCAGTGTGAAATCTCTCATCCAGTACCTCAGAAGCCAACCCAGATCGACATAACGTTTTCCGAAGACCCTCATTCTCCTGTGGACGGGATGGGAGAACTTATACCCAAACCCCGTAATGTGATGTTTGAATCAGCGTCGAAATCGGACTACGAGCCTCTTGGATCTCGGATTTCTCGTCGGTCAAAAGATTCCGACATAAAGTTTTGGGTAGCTGATTGTCGTTATAGGACTATTTTATATCAATGCCTACGGCATGGAAGTCCATCCATCAGCTAATCAAGAGTACTTTTCTGCCCTTGCATCGAAAGATGTATTAGTATATTCATGCGGTTCGCTGTGGACCAGGTGAGAGGACGTGCTTCCACGATACTGGGTTCTCGATTCGATTGCATTGTATAGCATCATTCCATGTTTAGCTTTACGGGGCGTGGCCGCGGGTATCGCACGGTCATCTTCACTCCGTGCCAAAATCTTACTACGTAGGTCTTCTGTACCTCCTCTCTGACCTGGACCTGATATCGGAGAAGTCAATACCAGCAACGATAGGGAAACCCACGGGTATACTGCGGCTGATTACATCCAGTACGTCTGGGGGTCGAGGTTGTGACGTTACTGAAGTTCTGGCCATATAGAGCGATCGTTCGGACGCTGAACGGAACTTATCACGCTCGATCATATGGGCTGGGAAACGTGAACACAACGTATCCCATCTCTGCGTTCGTTACGCATTTAGTGTACATCGAAGGATCTCACGTCCCGGTGAATGTGGAGCAAGTGACGGTGAGGAGTCAGTTGATGACGGCATTAATTGGTTTACTCATTGTACTCTACGCAGAGCCTGGGCGTCAAATGCATACAGCTTGCTGTTGATAATGGGCACGCGACCAGATTTGAGTCGGACCTTGTTCGACATGCCATCAGAGAGATTTTGGGGGATGTAAACTGAACTGAACTGAAAGAAGCCGAGTGGGGATTCTCGTGATGTGGACACCCCCCCCTGGCGATGGCATAACGGTTATTAGATGATATGCAACCCTTTTTAGTATTTGAAGTCTGGGAGATAACATTACTGCCAATCCTTCCTTTCCGTGATTCTACACAGAGCGCAATCCAGTGACTGCACTTACACATGCCAGACATTCTCGCTCTCGCCCACCAACAGCCCCATACTAACCTGCTCACCCATCACAAAATTTCAGATTCTGGCCAGTTCACCGTCGCCATGGCTAACATGGCCCTGTCATCCTGCATCTCAAGGCGCACACGATCACTCAGCTGCGATACAAGCAGCACTACAAGTTCACTAACCCACGAAAACCTCAGAAAACACATCATCTTACGCTCACACGACCCAAAATCCCAAAACGAGTTAGACGTTGACATTGATGTTGAGGCTCCGAGCAGTTCGTCATCAACATGCAGTAGCGCTCGCGAACTTGACACCCCTAATGATGTCTCAGTCAACCAAACACCATTCCCAGCAGCACAGCAGGATAGTGCTAGTACAGATATTGACGCCTCTCCCCGTCCTCAGCACGTCCATTTCCGCCCCCGCGTGCGCATCACCTCAGGCATTAGCCGGCACCGCCACAAACAGTCGCCTCCATATAGTACCCCTGATCCAAATTTCGTCCCCTTCTCGCCGGATTCTTCCATCTCGAGCTCTCCCTCGTCCTCCATATCGGTCCCACTCCACTCACCCAGCGACGACGAGGCGGACAAACCCGGATGGGGACCTCTAGGTCAGCGTGTGTCGCTTTTGGCCCGCGAAGGCGGGCGTCGTCGCACCTCAGATCGGCGGCGGAAAAGACGATACACTAATAACAATGTTTCACCATGCGAACGCACACCCTTGTTGGGCCCCTCCATGAAACTCAAATTCCCCCCAAAACATCACAATGATCATGATGGACCCCAAGCGGACGAGATGTCAGAATCTGATAGACAAAGATCCCGGGTTGGTCGTGAGATTGATGAGGCATTTGGCCCGATGCCGGTCAGGTTGCTAAATCTGCATGTACGTACGCATTTTATAACCATCGTCCTGTGAGATCTTGACCATTTTGTTTGTTTTTGCGCTAGTGGTGGTTGTGGCGGTTAGAGCCCGTAGTATGCTGTTGTCTAGATGAATCCGACTTTGAGTAACCCGCGCCGTCAGGTCATGGGGGCGCACTTTCCATTTTGTCTTATTTTGGTTTTTTATATAGGCTGTTATCGTAATACAAGAACTCTATTGTGATCCTGAAAATAGGGTCTACTACATCTCTGCATGATACATTTCTTTATTACAGTATTAAGTTGTCTTTTTTTTTTTCCCCCCCCCGAAGCCTTCAGAAATCTGTGCTGCCTGTCATTGATGGTGGGAGATTAGCGATTGCACTTGCGGGTAAAAGATTTGCAGCCGCCTTGCGTGAGTTCTGAAGGAGGAGGTTGTCCATGACCACGATAGCGGCCATAGACTCTACGATGGGCACAGCTCGGGGCACAACACAAGGATCGTGGCGACCTCTGGTTGCGAGCTCTCCTGGGGTACCATCGTATTTCACCGTCTGTTGAACCTGGCTAATGGTTGCTGGCGACTTGAATCCGATCCTAGAGGAGAGGCGCATAAGCTCCGAATCAGAAAACGGTACAGCAACCCTTCAGTTTGAAATATATATGTTTACCGGAAGTAAATATCTTCTCCATTCGTGATCCCACCTTGAACTCCTCCACTCCAGTTCGTTGATGTTCCTAGTTTACCGTTCTCACGGCCAACGAACGGGTCGTTATGTTTGCTTCCTGGAACCTCAGTTCCCTTGAACCCCGAGCCGATTTCAAAGCCTTTGGTGGCAGGGATCGACAACATCGCGTGGCCGAGCATGGCTTCAAATTTATCGAAAACAGGCTCTCCGAGGCCCGAGGGCACATTGCGGATAACGCATGTGATGGTTCCACCTATGGAATCCAAGGCGTCTTTGGCACGCAAAATCCGCTAATGATTGCAAGTAGCACGGAACACGGTTCAGTTCATTTCGAATGGCGGATTTGCGATGATGACGGGAGGGGGGGGGGGGAGAGGTACAAACCTTGATCATGCGCTCCGAGGTTTCAGGATGAGGACACCTCGTGGGGTATTTATCGACTTCCTCCCTGGTGATTGTCTTGAGCAACGTCTGGAACTCGTCTGACAGGGCATCGTGGGCTTCATCCTCGTCAGCGCCAGCGGTTGCTGGAGGTGCAATGGTCGATGGAAGTTGAATCTTGCCGACGGAAGAGACAAAGGCGACGATCTCGATTCCATAAGCCAACTTTAGGTATTTTTCTGCAATGGCCCCTGCGGCAACACGACCTATGCGACGAAATAAACGCGTGAGTCGTCGAGGACATGACAGGGGGAGATGAATGTACCGATTGTTTCACGTGCGCTGCTACGACCACCTCCGCTGCTAGCCTTGATGCCGTATTTCTCCAGGTAAGTGTAATCAGCATGGCTCGGTCGGGGATAGTAATCGGTTTCGGAGTAATCGTGGGGTCGCTGATCCTCATTTTTTACCAAGAGTCCGATAGGAGTACCTAGTGTCACTCCACCCTCTGTTCCAGACTGTAGATGAACAGCGTCTTTTTCGTTTCTCTTGAAATTTAATGACAGTGAGGCTTTGTTTATATTTGAGCAGTGGACAGACAAACTGGAGTGGTAAGATTGCTTTGGCCAGGCCGTCTGCGGCTCAGTTGTACTTGGATGTCTGCGGCAGACAGTTCCAGTCCCTATTTGATAGGTGAACGATGAGGTCAAGACTTGGAAGAAGGGTTGTACGTACAGGAGGGCATCCATCTATGATGGCACCGACTGAAGCACAGTGACTTTCACCGTAGGTGGTGACACGGAAAAGTTTACCAAAGGTGGACATTGAGAGTAGCTGAGGGGCGAAAGATGGGAACGATAAGAAGACGAGTTGAGACTGGATTTTTTTAAAGAGAAAGGAAGAGTACGTTATAGACCAAAGTCCGGGTAAGGAATTGGACGGTGGATTATAATGTAAAGGAGCAGAGTAGGAAAGCTAAGTAAGCACTGCTACCCAAGGCCAAGGCCAGGTTGATCTCTAACAACTCAGTACTCTAGTACTCAACTCATGTCGGCCTCTACCGCTCCTCAGCAGCCTACCACTTCTGGCTCTCGTTCACGTCCTCAAGCACGCAGAAGAGTCCACGATGACGCGTCTTACTTTGGTCCCCCCGTATCCGCTAATAGCTCAGCGGGACTCAAGAGACACGCCGCAGATAAGACAGATGGTGACCACAGGGGGAAAAGGAAAAGGGTCGAATCACATCCAATGACCTCTATATCGAGTTCTAAACGGGACGGAGCTGAACCTGAGCAGAAAAATTCGCTTGTACGTAGCCCTCGGTTGAGCTGGGATATCGTACTTATGACACAAACCAGGTGGAATTCGTTAAAATGCCGATGCCAGTTCTCTACCGATATCTAACAACTTATGACATGGTACCCCAAGTGTATCCGTTACCCACATCAGCGGAAGACCCAGCACCTCCCTCGGTTCTCGAGCATCCTTTTCGCCCATCTCCTCGTGAAACAAGTCCGCCTACAATGACACCGGCAAATAGACCTCGTCGAGACCCTAAAGATCAAAACAACACTAACAGGCGAAGAAGCTCGCGGCTGTTGGAAGATACTCGCAGTCGAACTCCAATATTAGCGGACGTGGAGGAATTACATGTGGTGCTAGCCAACATGGTTGAACGGCATTTTCGGGAACTACCGTCTATGAGCGGAAGAGAAGAAGTAGATACGCTTGCTGCGTTCATGTGCGCAGTAGAACGAGCGAAAGCGGCCAAGGTATGAACGGGGTGGTTAGACTGTGCTTGTAATTATATTCAGATGATTAGATGCTAATCTAATCTCTTTCATCTCCACCGAGTAAATGCAACGAGGAAGGCATTATTATTATTAGAGCACCTTGTGGAGTAACAAGTCATGGCTGTCATGATACGACTCGCTCAACGCCCACGGGCATCGCCATGTATTGATGATCCCCTTTGCTGTATTTTGTATGCCAAGGACCGCCTTCAACAGTCATTCAACGTCAAGGAGGGGTTGCCAAGACATTGTACATCTACGTCCTTCACGTTGTACCGTTCCCTTCCTCTGGTTTTTTAAGGCGACCTCATTTTCTGGGTCTGACCACCAACTGTCACGACCAAAATGATGTCTAGAGCTTCGCACAACAACCAACAGATGCCTTGTTGCGTTGTTGGCCCCCTATTTCTGTTCTCGAATGAAAGAAAAAAATAGAAAAGAAACGGGGCTTTGGTACACATAGTTCCCGTAGCAACCAGCCATGTTGGCCGAATTGGTGCCGTTGTTCTGTCAGCTGGCCACATATAAAGCGACGACAGCCATGATCGCACCAGTCCTTTCTTCGTTCCCCTTCAACCCTTTTTTTCTTTCTCTCGTTCTTGTCTAATCTTTCGCAGCCGCGCTGCCTGGCTATCACATCCCTGTGAGTAACGACAACAGCTATCATAACCACCCGTCCCCTCATCTTCTCTTGCTAGACGTGCATCAGCTTGCAGTTCCTGCCATTCCACACACACGTTCTTTCTATTAGGCTTCAGTGAAGTCAAAAGTTCCCAATCTTTCTAAGCGCCATGAAGTTCTCTGTTGCATCTCTGCTCTTTCTCCTACCTCTCCTCACCCAGGCCGCGGCCGCTAATATCCCCAATTTGGCTGCCCGACAAGACAATCAGAGAGGACGTGGAGGTAACAATAACCAGGGTAACAACAACAACAATAACAACGGAGGAAATAACAACAATGCAGGGAACAACAATAATACTGGAGGCGCCGGAGCGGGCGCAGGTGCTGGTGCTGGTGCAGGTGCAGGTGCAGGTGCCGGGGGCAACCCTCAGACGTCACTCAGTGAGTTCACAAACAATCCACTTTTCTTTCGGCACTAGACATTCCCCTTACTGACCAAACCCTCACTTAGCTCTGGACCCCAAAGTGATCGCTAAAGGTTTTGCCAACGATGGTCAAGATGTCCCCGCTGAGGGTCAAGTCAAGTCACTGACCTCAACAAACAACTTCATCAACTTTTGTTTGACCGTTCCCAACCTCCCCATCACCGACGGCAAGCAGGTCACAACCGGCTCTTGCAACCCAGCACCCATCGGAACTATCCCCTCCGTCGACAACATGCCCTCGTCCAAGTTCACCAACCCAAAGAACGGAGGCAACGTCGGCGCCAATACTCCTTTCACGATCAGCATGGCCATCAAGAATATGCAGACTGGTAACTTTGTCAACGCGCAAGCCAACTACTTTTCTGCACCACAACAGCTGAACGGCCAGGGTCAAATTATTGGTCATTCCCACGTCGTCGTCGAGCAGCTCACTGCTTTGGATCAGACAACCCCCACTGACCCCAAAAAGTTCGCTTTCTTCAAGGTAACCTTACAATTTCAATACTTGCCTGGCAATATACTGAACGCCAATCTTTCTTCTTCCAGGGCCTTAACGCAGCCGCTGTAGGCGGCGTCCTCACTGCCGATGTGACAGCTGGTCTCCCCGCTGGTGCTTACAGGCTTTGCTCCATCAATTCCGCCTCCAACCATCAGCCAGCTATCGTTGCGATCGCTCAACACGGTGCTTTGGACGACTGCGTTTATGTAAGAGCCCCAGCCCCACTCCACTGGTTCGACGTATTGACCAGTTCTCTTAGTTCACTTCCGGTGCTGCTGCTGCTGCTGCGGGTGGTAACGGTGCTGCCGCTGGTGGTGCTGCTGCAGGTGGTAATGGTGCTGCCGCTGGTGGTGCTGCTGCAGGTGGTAATGGTGCTGCCGCTGGTGGTGCTGCTGCTGGTGGTAACGGTGCTGCTGCTGGTGGCGCTACTGGTGGCAATGGTGCTGCCGGAGGCAACGGTGCTGCTGCAGGTAACCAGAACCAGAACGTAAGTCCTCCCAAATTCTTGTTCCTTTTTTCCTCCGATCTAACCAACTTCTATCCAATCTAGGGTGGTCAAGGTAGGGGAAACCAAGGTCAGGGTCAAGGTCAAGGTCAACAAGGGCGTGGTGGTTTCGGACGCAACAACCGCCGTTCATTCCGCCTCCTCTAGATGATTATTTTCACGAAAACTCCTTGTCCATTCAAGCTTCCCCTTTAGTTTACCCTCACCACCGTAACTTATCCATCTAGCATCCTCCCAGCATTATTTACTCTTTGCATACCCTTCATGTTGCTTTTGTAAAATTCATGGCCAGGAGCTTTTATTCCCCCCCAAAATAGATTCAGACATCAGCCAGGAATTCTTCACTAAAGTGTATCATGAGAGAGAGAGAGAGAGAGAGAGACAAGGCAAAGCCAGTTTGTGAAAATGGGTTTAAGCAAAAAGAATTAAATTATATATCATAGAATTGAAAACCATCTGAACACATCCCAAAGTCACGAAAACCTAGTACCGCACTACGATTATTATTTGTGCGGCAACTTGTAAAAAAGTATAGATAAATAAAAACAGCGCATCATCTGATCTCTCTCGCCTGCCTTAGGCGTCTTGAACATAATTACCTAGCAAACATGTTAGAGATGGATGAAACACGTAGTACAGACACAGCAAAAAAAAATTACCAGGAAAAACGCCTTGCTGCCCGCGCAATCGTCCAGTCCACCAATCCTCAGTATTGGCACTCCGCTCTACAATCTCTATTTGATCACCAGCATTAAACGAAAGATCTCCATCAGCCTGGCCGTCAATATTTAGAAGGGAGATGGTCATCAAAGAAATGAAGACGACTGACTTGCGCTACAAAGTCGTATTGGGCAATGACGTACTGAACCTGGGGGATGATCTTAGGCTTCGATTTCAGAGGTGGTGGTGGGGGAGGCGCTCTTTTCGTCGCCGCTACAGCTGCCGCCGCGCTGCTTCCACCAGAAGGTGGAGCATATGGTGGTGGCGGGGCGCGAGAGGACGCGCTTGCGCTTGGAGGTGGAGGCGGAGCTTTCTTGAAAGAAGGCGCAGCTGGCGGTGGAGGTGCACGTGAAGAGCTCGTCGAAGGAGAACGGCCGACGCTACCTGCGCCCGTGCTTAGACTGTTTTGACTACGACTGGCTTGCACTAGCTTGGCTGACCAACATGTATTAGCAGGTGACCTCTGCAGAAAAAAACATCGCACGTACAGACGGAGATGATTCGTTTGATAATGTTGAGGTTTTCAATTACCTCCCAAGCATCTGTTCGCTTAGACTCGTAGTCTTTCTGGATCTCTGACCCATGTACGTTTGTAACGTCATATTTAGCGTCATCTGCAAAAGAGTTCATCTTTTCGAGAATAAGATAGTATATGTTCAGTCTACAATGTAATTAATGTCAATCTCCAAAAGATTTAGCAAGTCGAAATATGACACATACTGCATGTAGAAAAACGAGTTGAATAGAGGATCTATGAACTGAGTAGAGAGCACCATGAATCGCGGTAGGTCTGTCTTCAAAGCGTTGTTGATGTATTCGTATTCATTAGTCGCCTGCTCAAAATCTTGCTCTGACTGTAACAGCATTAGACCCGGTAAACGGTCGGCCTAACAGCATTACACACCTTGAACAAATTCTTCTCATCACTTAAAGACTTCTCCTTCTTATCCCTCAGCTTGGTCAACGTGTTGTTAAATCGATCGTAATCCACGAGCTGAAATGTGTCAAAAAGATTTTTAGCTCTGACTCACCACGCAAAGAATGGGGTCAGCATTTACCTTGTGTTCCCTTTTAGTGATCGTTTTTCGGATGGATTTCATTGTAACTTGTAGCTCCTTTAGCGGTGCCATAATTCTGGTCTCGATCAAATTCAATTCAGGAGCGACTAGCGCCCTCATCTCCTCCATGGCCGCTTCGTACTTTGTAACGTTTCGAATTGTATGACCAGCATCGGGGTGTTTACCGATGAGATCATATTCACCGCCCATAGGTTGGAGGATCACAGCGAAGTGTGTCGCGAAACCTGCCCCATGTGTAAAGAGCGCTTTTACGGAAACCGTTAGAACAGCGAACTAGAGCAAATGTACGGTATCACCTTCGACTGCATCTGTGAACGCCTTTGCATCCTTCAACATCTTCTCAGCGCCAGTCTCGAGGCCCGAAAAGAGGCGGTGATAATCATCGAACTCTGGATCGTTGGATTCTACGACAAGTAATTTTATCGTATTAAATGATAAGCTTGGTGTCTCTTGCGTAGATTGTAGCACTTACTCTTCGATAGGCCGATCTTGCTCGTTAGTGTAAACGGCGTGCTGTGAACGCTCCATTAACAGAGGGCGACATTGGATAGACAATGGCCTAATACCGTTTGATTGCTTTCCCTAGGCCTTTCATATTCGTATAGGCTTAGCGCAGTCGAGGCTGGTCGCGTTCTTGAGTTGATTTAACGAGGACCTGGCTGTGTTATGCAAGTGAGGCTGTATGCAGGAAACCTTAAGTTTAGATTTTCGCACGGTGCCCTGATCAGCAACGGAATTGCGGCTCCGGCGCTTGCTTGATCAATCAGGTATGCTGTAGTAATAATCTTCAACTCGTCCTCCGACCATGCCACAGATCCAGCAGCCCTCAAATCAAATAAAGTACCCTTTTTTATATCCTCAAACAAGACGCATCTTATGCTTAGCTTGTCATAGGTTGACCAACGTGTCTATCGTACGGCTTAAGAAGGGCGGTAAACGGTTCGAGGTGCGATATAAAGACTCCGCGTGGTACAAACACACAACTAACGTCACCGTAGATAGCCTGTTACAAGAACAAGGTCCAGGAATGGAGGAATGGAGTGTAAATGATCGTCTCTCTGCAGAAACACCACTCAAAAACTAATCTAGGCTTTCACAAGTGAAACCAATCTCGACGATGTGCTACAGATCAGCAACGTATTTGTAAACGTTTCAAAAGGAGAGGTAGCCAAATCGGGGGACCTTCAGAAAGCGTTCGGGAAGACTGAGGTTGCAGAAGTCGTTAAAGAAGTGCGCCCTGTCCATTTGTGCTCCCAAATACGCGACCAGTAGCTAACGCCCCCTATTCAAGATATTGAAGAAAGGAGAGGTTCAAGTCGGCGAGAAGGAGCGTGATCACGATCTCACATCCCTGCGAAAGGAAATTGCGACGCTGGTAGCCGAGAAATGCGTAGACCCTGCGACACAGCGACCGTATCCGGTTGGCATGATTGAAAAAGCTATGACGGAAGCTGGATTCAGTGTCAAGCAAAACAAGAATGCCAAGAGTCAGGTAGGCAACAAGTCCATGCCGAACAGGCTTCGAAAGGTGTTTGACCCTTCCTTATGCTACTAGGTTTCTGAATGCATCAAGTTGCTGCAGTCGGACTCGAATCTGCCAATACAAAGAGCAAGGATGCGTGTCCGAATATCAATGCCCACTGCCAACGGTACACGACTTCGCGAGAAATTGATCGAAGGCGCAGAAAAAGTCGAAGTCGAAGAAACGAGAGAGGAGGAATGGGAAGTCGTACGCTGTTTTTCATTATTTCTGTCGTTATCTTCTCACTAAAAGTTCTCGTAGATTCTGTTAATCGAACCGGGACAATTCCGTGTCATTAATGATTTACTCCAGAAAGAATGCAAAGGGAGAGGCAGGATTGAGACGATGACGTTCGCTGCCACAGCTAATACTTAGATTGCGCAATGATAGTCTTAAAGCGCTCTTTGTTTCCCGAATAGATGCTATGACTGCTGAGACAATATACTTTTTAAATATGTAAGATGAATACATACGCAAGTGAATCATCGATTCAAGTCGCTTAATATCAGTGGTCTGACTGTACGTGCCCAATTTTCCTCCCACGTTCCCCATCGCCACTCGTCATCTTCCGGTTCCATCGACGAACGTGGTGCAGTGTGCAAATGGGGTGGCGTTGCTGTTGGTTGCGACGTCCGGATAAGTGAGGCTCGGAGTTTGTCGAGCTCAGGAGCGTTAGGGAAGCCAGACAACAAAAGCTACCGAAATTGACAGGTTTGCTCTTCGTCGTCTCATGTGTCACTCACCTCGATTTGCTCCGCAAGCTGAGCAGATGTTTTGAAAACACGACCGTTCACATTGTCTCTAACTAGCTCATGCAAGCTCAAGGTAAATTTTTGTGAGTAGATGTACTAAAAACGGGAGCGCAGTAGATAAGACTTACCATTCAAAGCCTAATGCGCAAACTGGCAATCCGCACCCGAACATGTCAACTACCTTCATCGGGAGATCAAGTGCCGACGAGCTAGAATGCAAAGATATGCCCAAATCTGCTGAACCTAAATGGTACTGAACTTTCGTTCCAGTCGCAACAGGTACAACATTTGCCACATACCTAAAAGGATTGGGTACTCCTCGGCTTCTAGCCAGAGACTTACACACCGCACCCACTCCCAAGTCTTCTGCCGTTGAGAAACTTTCTCCATATACTCCTCCCTAAGCGGCCCTTTTCCAGTTATGATGACCAGCAGCTTGGGTAGTTTTTTCTTTCCTCCCTGTCGTTCCTTAGCGTCTGCAGCTACACCATCCAAAGTAGCGAGCTCTACGGCACGCGCTTCATACAACTCCATTGCCTCTAAAAGTAGACTGAACTCTTCGTCAGGAGTCCAGGAAGTGCTAGACACAAGCAGGGCGGGTCTTTCGGGTCGCCGACTTGGCATCCTCACTTCGGTATAGGTAGGGGCTGACGCCGGTATTGGAGGGGAGTTAATAGGTAACACTCTAGCCCGATATTCAAGATCGTTAGGCTTTGTAGCCGCAAAAGGAGCGCCAGTCGCCGAGTCGGACACGATTTGTGTAAAAGGTGTAGAATAGGGCGCGGAAGACTCTGGAAGGAAGCCATGTAGGGAGGCTTGCAGGCCCAAAGAATGCTTGAGCCGTAAAAAAAGCTGAATTTGAACACCTAAGCGAGATGGGCTGCACAAGGTGCTATATTAACCATACCTCATGGACCTCTTGTGTTGACGAGCGGTGAAAGTGATGAGGCGGTCGGTCGTACAGAACTAACTGACGACCTCTGTGAGAAAATTGGCGTCATTCAAACGATTCCATGTAATAAAAAACGCGTACTCGAGGGCCCATTTCTCTGCCAGAAAATCTCGCATGGCATGGGTTACGAAAAGGTGAGCATACGCCTTTTTTCCAAAATATCCTTCGAACCTGTGAGAGATGGAGATACGAAGTTAGAGTCTAACAATGGGATCGCTGGCAAGAATATAGACCATGTTGCAAGCTTAACGAAGGGGTGTCCTCTTCTCAACTTCAGTTCCAGAATGCTGTAGCCTAGGTTGTGCCAATCAATGATTATTTTGCTGCCGCGCATCCACCCTACAAGCCACACAATGAAGAGCGTAGGGATGGTTGGAGGATTCTAAATGAGGTAGCTTGAGAAGTTGCATAGGGAAAGATATGTCCATGATGGAAACCCGCCTGAACAAGGATGAACTCCGGAGGTTTAGATATCTGTACGAGCAAAACGAAGAATACCGAAATGATCTGATGCGTAATTTTTATCGGTGCAAACAACGAGAATGGGAGTAATGCCCCCAGGAATCTAGGTAGTTCGGGAATGTGGCGTATTTGCACTTTGGGAAGTCGTTCCAGAGCAGGAATTGGTTTTGAACCTTGAAGGGGGAGTAAACGAAGTAGCTTTGCCTAACGTTACGCACTCACTTACCAGCATACCCAATCAAATCAGTCATAAACTCAATTTCTGCGAAGCTCTGGGCATGGTACATCATTCGCGGACTACGACCGATGTCTCCCAGTACAACGATAGCCACAGACCGCAAGGAGTGCTGATTACGGGGCTTAAAGAAGCTGAATAGAAGCCATACTATCCAGGTGACAAAGAGCACAATAGCAGCATTGGGCAAGTAGTAGGCAAGGAGGCCCGCCGTTGTTTGAAGCATCCAGGTCCCGAGCTGCGAGTGCAATGCGGTCACAGCTTTAGGTCCTAGGGACCACGTGATGCAATTTTTTACTCATCAGTCCTCCCATTACTTTTGGTTCCGGACCACCATGTCGTCGACTTCAGCATTAAGGACTATCGCAAGGCTATCCAAAAAAGCAGGACACAACCGCACATTGAGCTCTGGCTTGTTCTCACGAAGTCTGAGCTCACACCACTTTGCCCGCCATGCATCAATGCTTGCCTCAGCATCTACCCGAACGCTACAGCAACCTCCACACATCAGGAAGCATCCACTTCTGAGTTAGCATAAACCTTGAACACTATTGCTTGTCTATGAAGACTAAACAACCTTTATAATGCAGCACGGTCCATGTTTATTCAGACGGAAACAACACCTAACGACGATTCACTCAAGTTCATCCCGGGGGTGCCAGTAATGGGCGAAGGAACAGCTGAGTTTCTTGACACCCGCGCAGCTTTGGCCTCTCCATTGGCAATACGTCTCATGGGAGTTGAAGGCGTAACGGGTGTATTCTACGGACCAGACTTTGTCACCGTTTCAAAGGATTCGGAGGTTTCATGGACAGTGATGAAGCCAGAAATATATTCCCTTCTAATGGAGAACTTTTCTGCTGGTCAACCCTTGTTCCGGAGTGACCAAGACAAGGAAAATGCTGGACCACAGGATACACGCATTCTGGACACAGACTCTGAAACAGTTGCGATGATTAAAGAACTTTTGGAGACGCGTGTACGGCCTGCGATTATGGAAGATGGTGGTGACATTGAGTATCGAGGATTTGACGAGAATGGAGATGGGTTGGTTCGGGTTAAACTGAAAGGGAGCTGTAGAGGTTGTTCTTCGAGCACGGTGACGCTCAAGTCTGGAATCGAGCGTATGATGATGCATTATATCCCCGAAGTCAAAGGGGTGGAGCAGGTCCGTGAATTTAGCACTTGTAGGTGTCTGACCACTTATTCTAGGAGCACAGATATTGGACCAAGAAGAAGAAATTGCCATGTCTGAATTCGACAAGCTTGAACAAGAACTAGCCAAGAAAGGGACTAACACCGATGCTAGGTGAGTGGTCATCTACCGTGGATAGGCTTCTGAGCTATACAATTTCGACCTTCGCGCAACAGCATGGCTCAATACATGTCGGTTTGATCGTAGTCCGTCGACTCGGGGTACGACATGATTGTAGAGGTGTCCAGACCTTTGGTAACATCATTTTTTAAGGCTGGGTAGTACAAATTTATATCGTGCACGTCAAGTCTTAGACGGGACTATTGACGCGCGCAGTTTTCGCTATTCCCCATGTAAATATATAACATGGTCAAATGACTGATCAGGTGTGTGGGAGTAGTCCACACCTGCTGTAAATGCCACCACTGCCACTGGGAACGATTCTGATATTTCCCACTACCGTGTTGGCTGTCTACGTGATGTGTGAAACTGGCTAACACTCAGAATCCATTGTTACATAATCAAATTTCAAGTCCCTTTTAGACTTGAACCCTTTCCCTCAACCCTCCCCATTGCCATTCTCAGGGGTGTTCTTTCATTTATATATCGCATACCTGCCTGTGGAACCAGATTTACCCTATCAACCTTTCTTATGGTAATTTTCGTCTGACCCTCTATACTGAGTGCTAATACCGTTTGTAGGTCTATGTAAACAGCAAGAAATTCGCTTGGCAGGTCATGGCTATATTCTGGTTTCGATAAATATTAAATCCCCCACAGCGAATCGTGTATTAAAGGGCACCGCTCGTCCTCATGCCATCATAGCGATCGTCCGCTCTTTGAGGTTAAAAAGAAAGGCCGACCGGTATCGCAGTGCCAGAAATGTCGCGAACTGCGCCAATCTAAGCGAGTCCACTCCAAATGTACATGCAACGAGGCAGATGATACAGAGGCTCGTAAAGAAGTCGCAAAGGTGCCCTTAGGGTCCAAATGTCCGTCCCCCTCCCAATCTCATCAACTAAACCTCCTGACACTGATGCTCGCATGTATTCGTTTCCAGCTAAGCGCTTCATCCCAATTATACCGGCATTACCAAATGGCTTGCAGGACGTTCTCAAGTCGTCTCGGGTTTCCAGTTCTTTACCAGCTGATGTGCGACAACGAGGTAAAGCCTCATCTGACTACCCCCATCAAATAATATGTGACGTCCGGTATCTAGTGGACACTCTATTAAACCCATGTCCCTGCAAGAGTCTTTGGAAATGTAAATGTCGCTCATCAGGCCATTCTCATCCCAAATCACAGCAGGAACAAGGGGGCTTGAAGACTCTAGCTTGCGCTGCCTCGATAATCGAGCATGCGGCCTCTACTTCAAGCAGCTCCGTCCCGCGGAAAACAATGAAACGAATCTCTTCTCGCCCTTCAAGCCCGAACAATACTAACATGTCCCACAAACGGACGAAAAGCGTCCAAAATATGCAACATGTTCCTGGCCCGGACCTACCACCTATCTTCCTTGATTCCACGTCGGATGGGCCTGGCGCACCTCTTGCCATCCCCGACTTTGGATTTATGCCACCCATGAGCACAATCACCTCACTCGCAGGATCGGGTTGTAGTTGTGGAGTCCGATGTGCATGTCCAGGATGTATCGAACATCGCGGTCCCGAAATGGCTTCTAAAACCCACAAAAACTGCGCTGATGGGTGTGGAAGTTGTATCGACTATACGTCAGGCGTCGAACTGCCTACCCTCACCCAGTCGTCGTCATCCACGATGACACATATTCTTGACCGGTTCTTTGCTCGTGCAGCCGCTTTACCCCCGCCGCCCACAAACCGCAAAATAGGCGCGGGTGTCGGGTTGGACCCGATGAACACAGACGTATATCCGGATGTTGCACGTAGTGACACCGATCGTGCGTTGGCGTTCGGACTCGTTACAATCCCAAAGCTAGAGTGCTGTGGTGGTCGCTGTGCATGTCCAGCGGGAACTTGCGGATGCGGCAAGAGTTGTGATGGGTGTTGCAGAGATCATCTCACAGGTGCGGAAGAGGATAATCAGGACGTAGCACCTGTGAATGTGCCTCCTTCCATCTCAATCGAACCAAGTCCAGCTCCGGCTGCTGTACGTAGCTGTTGCGCAGCCAGGGCAGCTGCAGGTTAGCATTTATATTTCGATCTATGCCTCTGATCTTTTTTGGTTTTGGGTTTTTATGTATTACAATCGATCACGCGGACGTGAAACGCGACAATAAATTTCTATGATACTAGCTAATAGTCATTTGAGTCTACCAATTATAACGCCACAAATAATGGAATGTTTGA
>JABCKK010007931.1:31973-131236 GCA_018221785.1 Calocybe gangraenosa
AAGGAGTTCTGCCCAGTTGGCCCAAGTGCAATGTATTGACGCGAGTTGGATATTCTTGCGCATATCATAAAGCATCTGTCGAGCTCTTTCGTAGCGTCGAGATCTGAATAAGACACCAAGAAGTTGGAAACATGATGTGCTACGTCATGGTTTGCAGTTACAGGCTACAAGCGCTGCTCGTCGTGCCACTCGAACCCAAAGACGTGGTCATCGGTCTCTCGTTACCAGCAGAGATTAATTGAATTACCGATGCGATAACAGGGGGGATTGGGCTTTTTGGCATTCAGTGCTCATTTTATTATGGCTTTTCAGTGCATCTGAAAGCGTAGGTAAAAATGGGTTCAGTAAATCATGCAATCAGTTAGTCAAAAACCTTTGTGTCGCGAAGGAGGATTGCGAGGACGTCTCATGTTTTTTTGTGGCTAATGACGTAAACAACCCCGTTCACTCGCAGGCTTGTACTTATGGATGTGCGTCCTCTGGCTCGGTACGCAGCTTTTATGCGGAGTGAACATTTTGGGATTTGCGTACTCCCCTGGTGGTTTGTTATCCTCGGACCTTGAGTTATTTGTATATTTGTATTCGAGTCACTACACGGACACAAGCCGCAACAATATAAATGTAAGTATGATGTCGACCGGCAGACATTTCCTGTTTACAACCAGAGGGGAGGGGAGAAAGACCTTGTTTCGTATGGTACATAAGAGGGATTTTAACACGTAGAATATATTGCTTCCGAGTCAGGTATCAAATGAGAAGGACAAATTACACCCTAAGGCAAGTTATTTATTATGGGGGAAAATCCATAGCATAAAAGACTCACGTGTCATCTAGGAGATAGATATCCACTCAATGATAAGTACCCGACACACAGTATAAAATCAGCATTGAGTCTTACCGTCATAGTGGAATCGAGTCTACAGAAACGAAAGGTTGAGCCATTGCTTTGTTATCCAGCTGGGAAACTTACCTTCTTGGGATTTTCGGGTGCATTACGGACGTAGCGGTCATTGTCGATGGGGCTGCGGGGAGCACCAATTTGTGTAATTTAGTGAACAGAGGCAAATTTATAGACGCGTATCATATCACATACCGTTCCTTTTTCTGGTCAAATAATTAGCTCTGACATGATCACAAATATAACTATGTACATACTTTGCAGGATCCTAGCATACTCTGTAGAGTTAGACACACAGCCACGACACTAAGTACGGGCGACCACTCGTTCCCAAGGATCGACGCGCATATCTGTGGCGAAACGTTAGCGGACAACCTTGTACACTCACTAGAAGCACTGACATGTCCATTTGAATAAACGTGCTGAGGATTCGAGGGTAAACCAGGAGAAGATGAAGAGTTGAAACAACTTACTGGGTGAATTGGTGACGTCTGTCCATCTGTCACGACAAATTGGACTGCAGGCGAAGAGATCGGGTAACTAGAATCGAAACGAAATTGCAGGGTATATTTTTCGCCCTGGTTATGAATCAGTGTAATTGATCCCCACTATCTAGCGAATTTGCTAGCCGAGCTAGGGAAGTGGCGAACCTTGTAAAGCGACTCGCCCATGACTTCTATCGTGAATCTCCAGGTTTCAAGATCATCGGCCTTACTAAGAGTTATTCCTACATAGAAAGCGACGTGAGTACATAGACGAAACCAGTAGAGTAACGACAGAGGATGCGCAGTGCAAGTGTGAAGTTGGAACATAGAACGCGATAGAGACTCGCACACGCTTACCAGCTGGGCAGCCTTCGTTCTTTATTTCTGTAAGCTCTTTGGAGAGGCGTCTTGCAGATATTGAGGACATGAGTAAGTTGGTCAAGGGTGCTGGTGAGTGATGCCAAGTTCAGGATCCCATTTGGCTCTCGGGATTTTTGTGACAAACAAGTACAAACTTGGCGAGCGTATTTAAAGCCCAGTTCTTTTTTTTCTTGAATTCTTTAATGTCAAGTCTCCCCGCCATAGAGTCACTTACTGTCCCATAACATATATCCAGGGACATGTAAGCGCTCGTGGGGATACAGATCATCGTAAGGTCATGCCTCGCCATCTCCGGACGTGTCATTCATATCTCCAAATAAACGTTCGTTTTGGTCTGGCACGATACACTCATCGTTGCCTCTCCTATCAGTATGTTACACAATACATCTAACCTGCTGTGCTATGTGGTATTCTTGTCAGCCTCAGCTGCCCGCTGATCTCTATCCTTCTTAACATCATCCAATATCTTGCGTGCCCCCATTCCAAGAAGCATCTCCGCAAGTGTCTTGCCAGCTTCTTCACAATCTGTGTCACTCTTCACTTTGACCTGAATCGTGTGTTCCACTTGAACATGTCCTGAAATAGCTGTTACTGAACCAGTGAGAGTCAGGGTGCCCGCCTTGTTCTTCCCATCGTCTAAATCTTCCAACTTGCTTGCTACACCAATTGGCACGCTGCAGCCACCTTCAAGCACACGGAGGCATGCTCTTTCGGCTAAACACATCCATTCCGTCTCCCAATGTGTGAGTTGCCGGCACAACGCATACGCTTTGCTATCGCCACTGCGGATCTCTATTGCGAGAGCACCTTGAGACACAGCATGATAAAGTGTGGGAGGCTGTAGGTCGGCGGTTATACGGCTACCCATCCCGAGCCGTACTAGACCTGCCTTGGCAAGGACAAGCGCATGGTATGGCCCATCTGGGGCATCGAGTTTTGCGAGACGGGTGTTTCTATAAGCACTTCCATTAGCATCATTGCAAGCATAGACAGATTATCATCCCTTACAAATTGCCACGCTAGAACATCGAACAGTTAAATTTTCTTAGCATCCATGACTGGTTGGAAGGACTGGCTTACCACATCTAGGAACTTGAGAGTGGGAAAGTTCTTGCGCAGCTGGGCTACCCGTCGAACACTACTTGTACCTATCACACTTCCTTCCGGTAAGTCCTTGAGACTTTTCCATGGCGCCCCGGCTTTCACGACCAGACTGTCCACGGGGTCTTCTCGTTTTAGGATTGCAGCGATCGTGCATTTCTCAGAGGATAGCGTTGTTGGGACGTCCTTCAAGCAATGAACAACCATATCTACTTCCTCATTTTCCAATGCGACTTCTAGCTCATTAGTCCATAGAGCCTTTCCGCCGAGAAGATAGAGTGCTTGTGATTGATTTTTGTCCCCTGCAGTTGACATGAAAGACGTCCCAAAGGTGAAACCCTGATGATTGCGGTCAGAGTCTGTAGGGGGTGGATAGAGACTCTGCAGCTCTGCAACGACCATATTGGTTTGGATCTGAGCTAGCTGAGAGGCTCGTGAAGCCAGTACAAACTTTCGCGACAGGCTTTCGGTTTCTGAGTTGTGCGCCATGATGGAAGTTTAGCGCTGAGGAGGAGTAAAGATGGGATGATAATAGTATATATAATATATATAATCTTATATCAAGATTAGATCAAATGTTTTTAGAGTCAAGCGTCTCAGGCTCCAGGCCTCAGGCTTCACCCCAGCACTCGGCGCTCAGCGCTCAATCAGAATTCAGCATTCCAGGCTTACTTTTGTAATATTTAGCCAACGGAAAGGCCGTAGCTATAGATCAATGCGTTGCGGTGTTGACAATGCTTCGGTTACTATTACTATAAATAGAACAATACGGCTCTACTCTCCCTTCTCTCCCTTCCATCCTCTACTCACTGCATTTTCCTTTTCTTTTCAATACTTCCCTCTTGAAGAGGATTTCACTTTCTTTTATAACTGTAGCTCTTGACGCTCTCTTCAATCTTCAATCTCACAATGTTTTTATCTACCGCAACTGTCCTTCTCGCCTTTGCATGGCATACACAAAGTGCCCCACTCAAATCAACTATCTCAGGTCGTGCAGACAGAGAACCTTTCGTGCTCCCAACTCCTTCTGAGGGGCCTGGTCAGGGTTTTTGCATATTCGTCGCTTGCTGCCGTCTTATATCTTTTCCTAGGCCCAACTTTCGACAACACTGCCACCAGAGTGGTCACTGCCGCTCAAATAAAGAGTGCCGCATCTCCCAATATCTGTTTTGACGTTTCAGACTTCCGCACGGGCGACTTCAGATTCAACCTTGTACCAGTGGCTTTGAAGCCGTGCGACTCGACAGTGGACGGCCAGAAATTCGACCTTGTTACAAAGGTGAGGGAGCATGCAATGGTTTTGAACCATTGTTCCGAATAAGGAAACAAATATCGTTGCTTGACAGGGTGAACACAATAACGTCCCAGACGGAAGTCGAACATTGATCGTGTCAAGTCAACAATTCACGTGTGTTGATAGACGCGCCAACATTAACGATCGTACTCGACCAGGTCTTTTCGCATGTGGTACGTGTAAGCATGTTATGAGTCCAAGAGCAATGCTAAAAACGTATCCAACAGGAGGTCGTGCTGCTGGGGATGGTGAGACGACTGCTGATCAGCAATACTTCTTCAACTCCACCGCAAGTCTCTCTGGAGGCGTAGGTTTTCCGATTGTTAACAATGCGGTCAACAATGGCGTGGGACCTGGAAACCAATGCTTGACCTTGAATGCTGATGGATTTTTGAGCAATACACCTTGCTCTCCTCCCCAGTTCACTCCTGAGCAAACTTGGATTATAGGTAGTGATTCCTCTTCTACTCCACCTCCCCCTCCTCCGCCGTCGCTGTCGCTGTCATCGCCTACTCTAGCGTCGACCACGACAAAACCTACGAGCACAGTTACACAGCTAACGACATCGGGCTCACCCACGGCTACATCTTCTGCACCAGAGAAATTTGTACTTCCCGTTCCTGAAGAGGGACCCGGTACGATAGGCACTTTACTGAACAAGATATGCCAATTAAGCACTACTATCTTAGGTCCTACCTTTGACACAACAGCAACAAGAGCGGCAACTGGCGCTCAAATCAAGAGTGCATCTTCGCCAGACATTTGTTTTGATGTCTCTGATTTTCGTGCTGGCGATTTTCGCTTCAACCTCGTTCCCCTCGCATTGAAAAAATGCGACCCAGCAATCGACGGGCAGAAGTTTGACCTCGTTACCAAGGTCTCTAAAGAAATTCCCATTCAGTCCGTCAACCTGTCTTCTGACAAAAGTGTTCATAATAGGGCGCACATAACAATGTCGCAGATGGAAGTAGGACTTTGATCGTTTCCAGCCAACAATTCACGTGTGTGGATAGACGCGCCAACATAAATGACCGTACCCGCCCCGGCTTATTTGCATGCGGTTTGTGAATTTGTTTCCAAGTCACTGCATTGACTCAGTCTTAGGGATGTAGGAGGCCGTGCAGCAGGAGATGGCGAAACAACCGCTGATCAACAATACTTTTTCAACTCCACCGCAAGCCTTTCTGGAGGCATTGGGTTCCCGATTGTCAACAATGCAGTCAATAATGGTGTGGGACCTGGAAACCAATGCTTGACCTTGAATGCCGATGGGTTTTGGAGCAATACACCTTGCTCTCCTCCCCAGTTTACTCCTGAGCAAACTTGGATTATAGGTGGCGATATTTCTTCCGCTCTGCCATCCCCGTCACCACCTGCTCCAGTGTCGACCACAAAAAAACCTACGGGCACAGGTACACAAGTGAGAGCATTGGCTTCAGCCACGGCCCCATCCTCCGTGGGATGTAAGGCATAATTTTTAGCAGTGGTAGTACAAAATTGCGACTTATCGGACGCAGGAGTCTGGTCTGGGAATCGAGACAAGCGGAGCGTTGAGTCAAGGATGTCAAGCAGAACATCTTAGGGTATGATCAGATAAAGCATTGCAGCAGCGTAACAATCAGAATACAGTAATACAAGAGAGATCATCTCTGTTCTGGCCGAGGTTCTGACGATACGCTTGAATGAGATCAGAACATATTGCTGAAAATGGGTACACGTACGGCTCCATTGTACACTCAAAATCAAGCTATCATAACCCTTCCCATTTACTTTATCGATGGCCTTTTGAGCTGCTGCCCTGTCCTCGAAACTAACAAATGCGAAGCCCTTTCCGGCACCAGTATCACGATCACGCCCGACATAGACCCTTGCCACACGACCGAATATACCAAATAGTTCTCGTAGATCGTTTTCTTGGGTATCTTCGGAGATATTGGTGACACGCAAGGTAGGCAAATCGTCTCGGTTGCCAGTTCCACGCATCGCATCTCCCGCCGCACGTGCACCCCCCGGACCACGCATTGATGGCGGCACGTATTTTCCACCCACAGATGTACCTACGACGGGCGCTGCTGCCGGCTCAGCTGTGTCATCTTCAACACCTGTGTCTCCATGTTAATCTATCATGACATTTTTTTAGTATCGGGGCAAACAGAGTCTACGCACCACCATTTTCCAGTCCTGCAAGTGTATCCTTGTAGGGGCATTTGGCTGTAAAATGTTCTCCTTTGCAAAGGCGACAAACAACCTTGCCCGCGCCAGCTCTTGTGAGCTGGGTTTTGACATTTTCCTCTGGGGCTGGTTCACTCTCATGATGCTAACAAATCTCAGCTCTTCAAATCTCAGTTCAAGTTTTGAAGGGCTGATGGCACACCTTGTTTCCAACGGTCAGCTTCAAAGTGACGTTTTCCCCAACAGTTGTTGTGGCACGGTCTGGTCCAGAAGCTTTGCCCTTTTCTGCGCCGAATTTTGCCCATTTCTGACGCTCCGCGACCGCGTGTTCTACGATCGACTTTTGAAGCGTACGTTTGATGCGTCGTGTAATCTAGAAACGACGGAGTCAACCAAGTGAGATAATATTTTTATAGATACAACATACTTTGACTTTCTTCCCTTCATCGTTTAATGTATATTCAATTATTGTTCGAATACCATTTTCATCGACAAATTCCTCGTTCTTTGGTTGTTCTGTAGACACTACTCAGCTGTGTCCGAAGACGTACAGAGGACGGTCCTAATCACCAAATTCATCGACGTCGTCTGCCCACGAGGTTTTGGGTATTCTGTGGAGGGCTTTAGTACCTTGGTGTCAAACATGAAGCCGAAGACATACGATGGGGCCATTGTGCTCGATGGTCAAATTTTTGGGGGTGGGTTGTGCCGTGAAGCCGTGAAAGGTTTTTGACTTTGTTGTTGTTTGACATGCAGGCCGTCCATTATATCAGGCGCGGTGTCTAGCTGCTGAAAGAATTTTATGGCTACAATGCTGAGACATAAAATTTGGACAACAGAGTGAGGGTTTTAGCATTACAATAAGTGTACATCAGGATTACAAACAAGTGAAGAAAGTAGGAACAGAACCATAAGAGATTCTCTTTACCAAATGCCAGGAGTGGAAAAAAAAAACTGCGATAAAACCAAAGACAAGCAATCAAAACAATGGGTTGTAATGTAACAAATGTCCTTTTGAGCAAAAGACACGAGAGGGGAGGCAATTATATATCGAGAAATTCTCTTTGCATGTCGATGAATGTGGCGCCTCCAAGGCCCATCAGTCCTAGCTGTGTAACACAGAAAGCGCTTTGGCGGTATAACGTCTCTAGCATAGGCTGAGTTGGTCGCCCTTGGGATTCTGCGTAAAAATTTAATGTCCCAAAGGGCGAACACCAAATGTAACAAGGAAACTTACTCAGGATAGCTTGATTCAGCTCATTTGCAAGGGTGACCTTAGACTCGTGACCAACGATGTCTGCTACGATACCGCTGGCTCTCGAAGGGTCTTCCCAAGCCACGATGGCAAAAGTCCGCTTAAATATTTGCTTCACTTCTGGTCTCGTGTCCTCCTTGTAATCGTTTGAGAGGGTCTGCCCGTACGCAATCGCTTGGTGTAGTGCCGACTCATATCGGGTCAGTGTACTGCCCAGTAACCCCAACCCTTTTCTACAGCGCATTTTGAAGAGCATAAGGCCCTGATCGGCCTCCAAAACTGTAGGGTAGTGCTTTTTGGTTTCTGCGATAGCCATGTCAACGTCTCCAGCCACAACTGACTTTACGATCCTGGTTCGGCACATCATATCAGCAGCTCCGGCTTCTACGCTTTCTGCCTCCGCCTCTGTTTGTGCAGTGACCATGTCCGTATCACTATCCTCTCTTACCAAAGACGAAGCGCCACTGTGGGACTGTGGCGGCGACAATTCATTTTCTCGCTGCTTCCTGAAGGCCCGTACTGTCTTGATGTAGCCGTGATGCTCCAGATATGATAGGACGAGCTTATGTATTACTTCTTTGGACTGTTCATCTGAAAGTGGGCTTTTGGAAGATTGGGAAGTAGCTTGTTCCATGGAGCATATGCGATGCAGTGAGGAGTCTAGAGGCGTATCGAGAATCTTGGACCAAACTTGATTTCGCTTTTGCAGGACATGATAATCGATATCAAATTTGAAAGGCTCATGACCAAAGTTAACTCGGACGGCCTCGCCAGCGTGTCGCAGGCCGATAGAGGGGTAGATGTCGATACCTTTCCCAACGTTTTCGAAAACTGGACCTGTAGGTATTGTATTAGTTAGCAAATAATGGTGGCTTTAGTAGCTATGGGCAGTTATACCAAGGGGAATACTGTTTTTGGTGAAAAAAGCCCTGTGTGTTGTAAAATCGATTCCGCAGCCGATTACATCTCCGGCTAAAATACAGAGGTTTCAGAGTTATTCCAGATTGTACAGAATCCGTATTCACTGCCAAAGGTGGGACCATATTTGGTGCCCGTTTTTTCTGCCGCAAAAGAACAGCCATCGTCTCCATGGTAGCCCCAAGAATTGACTTCCCAACCAGGTAAGCGAGATAACTTAACCTCGCGACCAGCAAACCTAAGATGGAGGTCAGATAAGAAGATGAACAACGGGCAGTGATACAAACCCTATACTGATATGACTAGTAGATGATAATATATTTAGCATTGAGACTCATGGGGAGGATCCATCAAAGCCGTACCCTTTCTGCCCTTTGCTGATAATTTCAACTTCATAATAGTAAATACCACATGCAGCCGGAATGGGATGTGTAGTTCGTGCAGCAGCTGCGTCTCTATCTCCGTTACATGATGCGCCTGAGAAGGGATGGTAAGATGGCGAGAATCGATGGCAAGGCATCAACGTACCATGGTAAGTCAGATCTCTGCCATCTGCAGATACACTTAAAAAAGCGTGACGAAACTGATCGCTCCAGCGCGTCGGTAGCCGTAATATCTGATCCTGCGCAACAGTAGGCAAAGGGGCTGAAGGCAAGTCCCGTGGTGGACTAACATTACTTTCCTCATCGCTATCCATTGAAGAGGATGTGTGTGCAGAGTATGTAGGAATTTCATGACCAGATTGCTCATGTCTGCGCGAGAAGGGAAGAATTGAATCTGTTTGCAGAAGGTGTCTCAGGGCGGAGTGTTCGAGATAGGTTGGTCGAGGAAATGGGACTGGCGGATGAGTGGCAGGGGCCGCGTAACCAGATAGGGATCGTTGTGCACTGGTTCCTCTGCCGCTTGTTCTTTGTGAACGCGACGGAGCCAGCGAGGGAACACAGGTTGCATCTGTGGTTCCTTCCCTCCCTACGCGAATTACCCGTGGTTCGTATGATGACGGGCTGCGAAATGGCCGCCTGCCCAGACCACCACTGAGAGTCATGGATCGAGAGGTAGGCCTGGGTGGTGAGGTGGTTATTGTGTTACTGCCTCGTGCTCCATATGAAGCACTGATTCCCCTGTAGTCATCGACTGTGTTCGAGCGGTGAGGGACATATTGGCTATTCCTACGTGGCGGTGTTGGTGTTCCAAAGGTGAAAGGGATGGGGATAGCTGAATCAATATTATGAGTCGGTGAGAGGGATGTAGAGCTTCTGGGACCAATAGGTATACTTGGAGACCTAGATGGCCGAGTAGTCATTATAGACTTTGTATGACTTGTCCTACACCAAAATAGGAGCTATATCTCGTATTTATTGAACCTTTGAGTACGAGATGATGGTGGACTGGGATCAAAGATGAAGGCAGAGGAGAAGAAACGCCAACGTCGAGGCTCGGAGTGTCTTGACTCTTCCCAGCTTCCCCGGAGATTTAGCAGCACGGGACTAATATCTGTCACAGTCACCATCACACCCTCTTACGCGTCTCTACCATCTTCCTCCATCATGGTGTCTTCAATTTCTTCTTTCTTTTGCATGTTTGCGCTAAATAAATCTGAATAGGAACCATCTCTCAGAATTGTACCAGGAAACTCAGTCAAGTCGGCTTCGATCCAGGACACTGCAAATAGCTTCGGTTTACATGATACCCTACGACATGGCCCGCGCAGCCTCGCTACCGAAGTTCAGACTGAAGGAGGTTTAAAGAACCGACTAGAAAACGTAAGTCAACTCGGAGCCTCATCCCAAATCTCAGCCTCACGTCTGTGTTATTAGTGGCAGGCAACGCAAGACAACGCTAAGCTTACGCTTCAAAGGAATGTCTACGGGCTGCATGCACCCATGCGTCTCCTTATGGAACGCAGGATAGTCTCACAAAAGGTGGGCGATCCTATAACTTGCGTCTAGTGTATCTATGAACGCGATCTCTGGTCAGAATCCATTTTCTTCAGCCATGCCATCGTCAAATCTCCACTTGGATATTCTCATGGGTCGCGATGAGACTATAGAACCTGCAGACGTATTTTTAGGTGCGCACATTCACTATCGCATAATTGATGTGTTCTTACTTGTCTCTCAGGCATGGAGACAGGTCCATCGTTAGAACTTCATGACGAGTCTGGAAGAGGGAGTATGTAAACCTAAACGGATAATACTCCTCGCCACTCTACGTGTACAAGTCTATAATGTGCAGATAGATTTATGAAAGCGCATCAATCCACGCGTCTGTGTCAACGCACCATTATCTACCATGGTGGAGATGATAATTTCAAACCTTCAGAGATACCAATGCCTTGCTCCACGACAGATCTAGCACTAATCACGCAACCCTCAAGTAATGGAATTCCAGCGCATGCGAAAGAGCCGCAAATCCATATCCCTGGGCCTTGCAATTTTGATAGCCTCCCAGCACCTTGCAACTCTCCCAACCGACCTACGGCTTGACATGGACACTGCCAGCATTTCCGCCCTCCCTCTTGATACAACCCCTTAAGTGCCTCCTTTGACTTGACCGTCAACACGGCCCGCTCCAGTCTCGCAATACTCAATATGCTGTCCTTTTTCGGTGGTATGATCGGATTGGTGGTTTGAAAAATAACGGGTAGGTGGCCCTGGTAGTCTGCTGGAGGTTGCAGCACCTGAGTGGCCATGGTATAAGAAGATGGTAAAGTGTTTGCATCCCCATCAAGTAGAGCGTTGGTGTGTAGCTTCCCAGCAACCTCGTCAACGCGCACCAGATTCAGCTCACGCTGGTCTCCGGGACTATCGGGCAAGAAACTCGGATCAGTATGGTTAATGACGATATTGGTGCGATATTCGAAAGCTTGTAAGCATCGGAGCTGGGCCTCGATCGCCTGCCGTTTGCCGTCCATGGGATCAAGAGCATTTTTGTAAGATGACAAGAGGGGAGTAGCTCGCGTTGCCTGAGTTGCGAATATTATATGGTGAAATCCGGTGTGAACAATAGATCCGTTGGGGGTATCGCAGTGTATAGCAGCATAGCGCGGATCTTGTGGATCGGGGTATATTGATAGTACGGTTGAGGATAGATGTATATGTTGGGTTTCTGCGGTCAACTTTTCAACGACTTCACGAACACCTCCTTTGACTACGTAGTGATGTGTACCCAGAGTCAGCCAGATATAATCTGCGCTTATATCAGAGGGCTTCCCAGAAAAAGGGGTTAATGGTGAAATACTAACCCAGAAACTCTTCGACTGGGTGGTGAAGAACATCTTCTTGAGGTGCCGTGCATACCGCTGAGAACAGTGGAAGGAGGACCGCTTGGGTATAGTGCCGCCACGCAATATCCATTCTAGTCCATCTTGCAAACGCGCTTGTGGGCACTGTTTGCTCGGCCCATGCCTCGAATGTGGTGTACTCCAAGCCATTGTCTCTGAGTAAGGGAAAAGCATGAAGGATCGTTCGCAAATAGCATAGCGTGACGTGTGCCGTCAAAAGCACAAAAATGCCTATAGTCCATATCCTTGTAACAGCTCGAATAAGAAAGTTTTGTCCTTTCGTGAGTCGATAAGGTTTGTCCAGCATCTCGGGCATACTTAGGCCCTTGACGCCGGAAGCCCCATTGTAAAGCATTGTCGCGTTTATTTGCTTGTCACGCGTCGGCGTAGGTGGGGTGAGCAGTGAAAAAGAGTATGAAAAATCCGCTACTCGAAAGTTTACGCCAAGACGTGTGTATAGGGCCATAAGTTGGGGATAGTAACCTATACAGGGCAGAACCCTAAGTAGTATTGCGTGTGAGAATAGCAGTATTAAACTTGCCTCCCTGGAAAGACCTCATGGGTACATCCACTCTCCAGGAGTGTGAGTCAGTGCGTGATCCAGAAGAGGGAAGCGACACGGATGAACAATCCATCCCGAGCTCGGAAGCCTACAAGTTACAACTGCGTTAAAGGTCAACCATGTCAGGGTTAGTAGGGTACCAATTTCTACCTTTTCAAATAGATGTACTTCAAATTCAACATCAGTGTTAGGCCTCGATAGCAGGTAAGTGGCAGTCAAGCCAGCCAAACCACTTCCAACGATTGCAACCTTGATTGAACGAGCCATGTAGTGAGGCCCTGGGGGTGTTGTCGAGAAATGGAAAACCGGCCATCAACCGGATGGACTCTTATAGTGTCGGTTATCTGTTTGTTTTCCTAGTTTACTTGTTTTCCTAGTTTACTTGTTTTCCTAGTTTACATATATTTTATATGCGATACTGTATTATACATCAACAGATCTAGCGTTCCTTGTAACGTTTGACAATTTACGTAGAGGGCAGTTTTTTCGTCGACACCTATACTTAGAAGCTCATACTCACAGTCTCATATGGCAAACCGTTGACAAGGCGGTGCCCCTCGTGCCCATGTGATACCTGGCGAATGAAACTAGGGAGATCTGATGCCAGTCCGTCGAAGATGGGACGAAAGCTGTCAGCCAGAAGCTCTGCGTGGGCAAATACTTCAGAGAAGCAATTAGCAGAGGTCATGTCCACAGATGCTGACTGCGCTTCATACAATACATTTCTCGAGAGCCTCTTGCTGAATCGATCGTGCTAGAGTCTAATGCAAATGTAGTTTGCACCCCACATAAACCAAGACAATTATATATATCATTATGCAGCGTACAGTGTGGTCGGCGACAAAAAGCGTCTGCTGAACTTTCACCTGACACATAGATAAGCTGCAGCACAGTATTGCAAGCTCCGGACACCGGTGTATCGGCTGGCTTCCTAGCAGATGTAATGGAGGGACGCAGTGACAGCTTGCTTGGAGTACAGAGTATGCCCCAACAAGTAAAAATCTGGACCAACGCGTTTGTGGCACGCTCATGTTTAATCATGGTATGCTACGCCCCTGAGACGAGATCCTCGATTCTTGGTCGTGAACCATAGGTTCAGCTACCTGAAGGACATCTCACAAGTTGGGCGGCGCGGGCATTGGCAACTGATCGTGGCGTCAGAATGAAGGCGCTAGAGACCACAGCTTTGGGAGTCTGCATTACGGAAAGGGAGCGTTTTATGCGCTCAAATCACGTCCTGAAGATATGATGGCGACTTGGTAAGATGATTTTGTGTCGAGATAGTGAGACCATGTATATGGCCTGTTGGCGTGAATAAAGAGGAACGGCGTTTGGTCTCTTGTTTTCAGCCTTGGGCCAGGGTACGTAGACCTTTGTAAACGAGATGAAGTTGGTCTAGACGCGGCGTAACGAGCTTGGGAATGGGCTGTTTGAAGGCTGATATACAGAAAAAGAAAAGAGGCTGTCTGGCGGTTGATACGGGGAAAAAAAAAACCTGTTGCTCTTGTCGTCGACCATTGGACTGTCCGTGATGAAATCTTGAAGGGCGTTTGAAGCAGAGAGAAAAAAAGACGCACTGCTGGCGGGGGATGTGTCGAGTACGATGGCTTGTTGGCCAGTCGGTGTGACAAATTTCAAATAAATTGGCACGAGACCTGCTCCCAACAACCAACTAGATTCTCCGTTCCTCTGCTAAAACCAGACCATCGTCGACATTCATCGCACAAAATATTCTCTAGAAGAAAGAAAATGGTGTTGTACTTACCAATCCTACCAGCAGTCGCACGGACAGAAATTACACCTCTGGGCAGTGCTTGCATGTCGGCATCCTGGTCACTCACCCTCGCTCAATTGCTGCACAAATAATACATGTCTTCGATTCCCTCGAGTGGTCGCGACGTCAGATGTTGGAACCCAACCGTCAGAAAAATCCGAAATCTTTACGGCGGCAGTTCACACCATGTACCTTTATCCTCGACGATAAACCTTCAACCGGGGTGTCGTATATGCTGGTGGGGAGGCGGGGAATCTGTCATTCACTCTAGGTGAGTCAGCCAACAAGCCGTGATTTCACGCTTTGGCAACAGAGTGCTTTGCCAGAGGGGGCTCCCGGTTCTTCACACATGGGACACTAGGCAGCTCAGCAGGCGGCGGTAAACCAGACGCTTTGGCAGGTTCAACACGACGGTGCTCGCTTTCTGGACAGCTACGAAGCTTTTAACCTAGCTCTCGGAAAAGGAAGCCTAGGGAAATCTCTAGCTTCACCTCTGTCGATAAAATTTCCGCTTAGCTTGGAGGAACTATCGTTTAGGCCTTTACCCCCAAGAAACAAAGTCCGGGCAGGGAGCAAACGACACCGGTTCATGACCAGTATTAGTCCCCGCACTCACGGCGACTAGTCTTGACTTTTGATATTTCCTATTTATATTTGATATTCTGGACGCATGCATGGCAAGCCTCTTCAATCTGGCGATTATATGAATATGCGGCGACCTTTCTTCAAGTCTTGAGCCTTGAAGGGATTTTGGTAATTGAGGCCACCATATTTTCAATTGGATTTGCTGATTCGGGAACTAATTCAGGCGGCTTTCAACACTACCTCGCAATTGATTGGTACACAAGATGGGTGAGCACTGAAGAAAGCTCTCCAGAGACAATGACTCACCCATAAGCCATCATTATCACGTGACCGGTCGTAGCACGCGACATTCTGACGACCAGTGACTCCATGAGGTTTAGAGAGAATACGAGGCCCAGAGAGTAGGGTGCCAAACACGTTTGCACTACGGAGAGCGAGAGTATATTTCAGATCTGAATTTGAAGCCCTTGTGATCCTGAGCCTACGAATAGACTTGCAATCAGCCTTTGGTATCGGAGATGGATTTGCCCTCCAGTCGCTCTTCTGGTAGTAGCAAGATACCGCGTCATTGACTGTTATGTTCTCTACCTTACGACGTTATCTTTCAGCGACGATTGGAGAAGCAGAAAAAGACTGAAACGTCACGTACTTTCGTTGTGTCTCTATACCTCTGTTCCTACCAGGCCCTCTTGATTGACTGTCCGACCTTACTTTTCTGCTCGCAGCACTCCCTGAAAGAACGCCTTGGATACCTGATAAAGGTATTTCTGCCACGACCTAGGGAAGATGTTTAGAATTCAATTGCGGATTTCGTTGGTGTTTGGACATTTTTTTTACGGTAAGACTTCCTGGCTGCCAAGTGCTCAACTATCTTCCTCCAAGATTTGTGTCGGCAATCTGGCTGTTCATTGTCGATTTTATGCGACGGAAGCAAAATATTGAAGATGATGGCGATAGCGGGGCATGATTTGCTATTGGTGTAGTCCGCGATAATTTACACAACTGATGCGACGTCAGAACCGGTAAGCGCCCTGCAAGTCCTATTTTTTTCAGCCCCCCAACCTACTTATTTGCTCCCCGGTATTTGGAGCTATAAATGTGACAAACAATTTTTTTTCATTCTCCTTCCTCCTTCCATCCCCCCTCCAGCTATACCCACCCAAGATTCACTCAAGTGAAAAACCATATGTTCACCCCACAAGATTTTGTAGGACCCCAAAGGAGGATTCGGCCTCGCCACCGGTGCCCATGTCCATACCCTCGACGGTCCTACCCCCAGCTTCGTATAATATACATGGTAGAAAAGTTTCACCATATTTTTTTTATGCTATATTCACCGACATACTTTAAGGATGTGGAAGGCCATATATTGCCCCCAATTCCTACGCAACAAAACGTGCTCCAGCCTATCGTTCCTCAACAGGCAGATGAAGGTCGAGAGCATAGGTTAATTCGTCAAATTCTCGTTGCTATTGAGGTACGTTTACCTGCTTTTTTTCTCAAGGTGATTGATAACTTACCACCCTGCTCGTAAGGCATTTTTTGGGATTTTTTGGCCACGCTTCAATTTATGACCACAGGCAGTGAAGCGTAATTCCAACAAGAGCTAGTCATAGTTAAACAGTCACTACAATTTACAATACACTTACTCTTAGTTTTCGTTCCTGCCACACGAGCGAAACAGCCAAGCTATATGTATGCCCGCAGACAGAAGCATAGTGATACGTTGATAAGGACAAGTACTATGAGCCACCTAACTAGAGGCTAAATCAAGCCGTCGACGTTTATCCCTATAGTTGTCAGGGCGTTCCCGCGAATCCCCCGTGTGCCACCTTCCATTATTGCGCCTGTCATCGTCCCCGCGAGGCGACCTAGAACGGGATCTCCGCCGCGAACTAGGTTTGTCATAACGTTCGACTGACATTTTTCGCCGTCTGTCATCCTCTCTCTGGTGACGGTCATCCAGAAAGCGGTTGTGTCTCTCATCCTTCGACGACTCATATCTAGGTCTGTCTGGCTCAACCTTCCATCCCCAATTTCGCCCGGTATCACCATGATCACCCGACTCGCGCTGGTTCTCACGGCGGCGAGGACCGATTGGGGCGGTGTTGGGGTTTGGAGCCCCACGTTCAGTCAGTGGGCCAGTAACTTGAGGGCAATCTACAAGACAGGTTAGGCAAAAGTACGCAATCCACCAAATGGGAAAGGGGCAATCACCCTTTTTAAGATGAGGGCCACCACATGTAAAACAGCCACCTCCATCGGTTGACTTTCCTCCTGCTTTGATGGAACTCGTGCCACCGAACCCACCACTATCGACCGTGGTGTCTTGGTCAAGTAAGTGAGTGTATTTTGTGCGGCTGCGCTTGCCAAAGTTCCTGACTTGCATAACTTTCGGAAGTAGGGAGACATCTAGTGTTGACTCCGTGGGTGCTGTGAAGTCATGCCTTTGAAGAATTTCCTCGTCCTTAGGGCTTGTCATAACATTAGCGTTTCATGTGCCGATGAAAGAACATACCTGATGGAAAGCGCCCTTGTGCCAGTATTTCTGCAAGAACTTCTGCTGACCCTTGGGCTTCTCTTCGCGTAGCTTATGCGCTCTTTCTAAGTCCTCCTTCATTCGCTGCTCCTCTGGCATCGCTCTTCGTCGTTCCACTTCCTCGCGTTCTTCCTCGCGGCGAATCTCCTCCTCCTTTTCCTGTTTAATCCGACCTAACTCACGTAGGCGCCAAGCCTCAAACTCTGCTGCTGGGTCAAGGCCATCAGTATCGTCAACATCGTTTACTTCTTCCTCCTTTTCCTCTGAGGATAATTGGTCAAAGGCAGAATACGACGCAAAGACAAGGACAGACTTTCTGCAAGCTCCCGTTTGATGCTTTCAGCAACCATGTCATGACTCTGCTTCCGCCGCTCCTCCGCTTCAATCTCTTTCTTTTTCTGCGCTTCTTCTGATTCCAGAACCATTGCGTCTTTTTCAGCTATGGTTGCTCTAGCGCGTCTGGGTAAAGGTTCAGTACCGCATCCAATGACTAAATTTGTGTGCATACTTTGGAACGAAAACAGGCCTAAATTTTAGCTGAGGCTTTTCATCCTCATCAGAGTCAGACTCGTATTCACTAGACTGTCATATTTTATGACTGGCAGTTCGTCGAGTAACAAGTCCTACACACCTCGTCAGATTCCTCGTTCGGAGTGATTCCTAGAATATGAGGCTTCTCTTGTTCTTCTTCAGACTCGTCTGTTTCTGCGGCTCATAGTTCAGTTTCGTTTAAGCGTCCGAATATGATGGAGTATATACCGTCATCCTCGAGAAGTGTTCGACCTGACTCTTCCCTGCCTGCCACGATAACTTTACCGTCTTTTGATATATTAACATCCTTCAATGTGACATTCATTGATTTGGTCACTGTCTTCACCTCTGTCCGCAGTGGCAAGTCCTCATCGTCCACAATATCCTGATCTCCACCAATGGGCACGTCGCCGTCCTCCTCCATCGGCACTGCGTCCTCGTCTTCGGATTCTGACTGTACATCAGTGACCCCTTTGGGCGCTTTGCCCTTCCAGTATCGTGCAGCTGGTCTTGCCAGTCGTGGAGCCTGTTTTCGTACCGTCTCCATAATTCTTATGACAACTGCTAGTATACCTTGTTTAGCAATGCTAATCCAACGCCTAAACAAGCTGTGATCAAACAAAGCACAACATGCACATACTCGAAGCCGAATTATCTCGTTTAAGTTAAGTTAAATTAGACCCAACACAACAGTAGCCCGTAAACTAGTCCCCTGATCTGACACACGATCCTGACTTGAATCTGCCCTTTCAGCTCGCACATCCATAAACTCTTCTGTTCTCAGTGTGCTCGACTTCCACCCCCAGCTCTGACCAACAGAAAAGACATCAGGGGAACTTGTAAATCGTGTCTGAGAGGAGCCAGTAGCGCTTGTACAACTGATCGTAAAGTATGCACAGATAGATGGGCGTGGGTCACGAAACGGTTGGGGCGGCGTGACAGGTTGAGCTGTCGCAGGGAGGGTGATTGAACTGGTAGAGGTGGGTGAGGAAGGCGTCGTTGGTATACTCCCAGCTGGGAGTGGAGTCGTGCTTCGTGACGCCGGATAGATGGATGGCGAATAATGTGACTTCAGTTGCGTAACTTGAGGTGAGATGGTAGGAACGGATAGTTCCCTGCCATGAGATGTACGTTTGGCCAACGTCCAAGCAGCGGACGAAACAGGCGAGTCTATACGACTGATAGGGAGAGTGGCCGGGGCACTAGAAGGAGGAATTGGCTCTATGCTTGATTGCCTATGGAGGTAAATGCCCAATTGTACTTGTCCTTTCTTTCTCACAACCTGTACATAGACATTGAAAAGGCTACCCGCGTACCATACAGTATGAGAATAGAGCCTTGATTTCTCCTTAAGAGCTTCCAGATCCCAGAACTCGACCGCAAAACGACAGGGTGGGTAAGGAGACCACTGAGAGCTTCCTGCTGCATCCGAGGCAATGGCGGACGAGGCAGTATATGTCGAACAACACAAGCCGAAATAATCGGCCTCTGAGGTCGGCAGGCTAGGATTTTCGGCTATGGTGCTAGGTTTGAGCGTTGGAGATGATGGCGATGGCGACAGACTGAATGTCGAAGCAAAAAGTTGTTCCATGGAAACTGGTTGCCCTTCAGATGTTCCGTTGAAACTACTTCCATTGTCGCCTAAACGGACGGAGGCATTTCCCGAAACATGGAAATATGTGTCTTGATCAGAATTTCTCTCGGCTGAAGAGGCAAGAATGTCAGCACTTGTTTGCGTGATCCCCAACTCCTTATCACGCAGGGCCGGTGACGGCATCGAGCCGGGGGGTGTTTGGTAGGTGAACGAGGCAGGCCGAGAGGTGATATGATGGCGAACCATGGACTGCGTCCAGTGGGCCGCCTGCAGCGTCGAGAGTGGCACGAACGGCTCTTTCGTCATTGGCGAGATGTCCCGAGAGATGGAGATTAGATCTTCCATTGTCTTAACCTCATATCAGAAAATGACTTAAGCGAAATTGTTACGCCAAAACGTACCATATTGGCATAGTAAATACCACGTTCAAAGAGTTTAGTCCATTGTTCTTCTTCCGTTGGAATAATTCCATTTTTCCTCCTCAACTCCACAACTCGGCGTGCGAAGTCATACCTTTCTCTTTCTCCTTTTATGAAAAATGTATCGGCGGATATGATAGCATTAACCCATTTGACATTTAATCCGCCACGGGACCAGATCAATGGAATAGAGAGGTCCTCCTTCCGTTCCGAAGTATCAGTGTTAGATGGCCTTGAGCCGGAGGGTAGTGTTTTGGAGCGCTTTCTCCGAAAGAAGGGTGTCGTTGTTGGTTCTTCTTGTTCTCCCAGACTCTCTTCATATACCAGAAGATCTGGTCCCCACCTGGCAAGCCAACAAGCACAAGCTTCACCAATCTTGTCAGAGATAGCTCCATAGTGATAGGGTGCCTGCTTCGTGGCTCCAGTAGCTTCATAGTCTAAGTCACTAGAATACGTAGATGAAGCCGAATTATGTGAATCCAAAGGGGATTCCCTTGTGTGACAATGTTCACGAATAGAACTATGATCACTAACCGAAGCTGTTTCTACGCTGCTGTGCTCATGCTGCAGCATACGAGCAACGGTTTCTAGCCCAACAGCTGCCTCGAGTTCATTAGAATCAGTACCGCACAATGTGATAGGATGGCCAAGGGCAAAATTCAAATATCTCAGCACCGTGTGTGGGCCAATTGTGCTTAGAATAGATGATAGCGCTTGAGAGGCGAGAGATGGTATAGACAAGTATACAGCAGTTGCAAGAAGCGATAAAAGAAATCGTGGGGTAGCAGGATGATGATTGGCTGGAGTTTTGTGAGGCGGAGGCTCTTTCGGAAACGATGGCGTCAGAGGCTGCGATAAGGAGGGTATGAGGGACGGGGCAATGTCCAGAGGAGGGCCACCCCCGTAAAGCCTAGATATACATACTCTATGTGTTGCAAGGTTAAAACGGTATAGATTGAGTCGTGTGAAACGTACTCAAAGGCTGACAAGGATCATCAGAGACACAATAGACAGGACATGTCGGAAGAAGAGCTTCACCTGCGCGTGTTATGTTGGGATCGTCAAAATGAATAGTAATGTCATCGGCACCCTTCCCTGAACTGAGCCTGGGCGACGATTCGGCAAACCCTGCGGTGAACAGAGAACGAAAGAATCCCTGCAGAGTCGAATTGCTGTGAACGAGTTGCAACTAGCAGATAAGTGATTATAATTACGTACCGACTGGATAAGAACAACGCGATGAAGCATATAGGTAGCATTCCAAGACCCATGGACGCATAACGCTACGTCGGCTGTATCCCCCTCGAGGAATGAGGCATAAAGATGATTCTGGATGTCAACCGCGGATGGCCCAAGTTTTTTGGCGTTCATAGAGTCGGCCCCCCCGTTGGCCGTGGGCAAGTAGGATAGTCAGATAAGTACTAGGCACAAGCCAGCCTTCAGTAGCTTCAGTAGCTAGTGAGCAAGGGTACTAAGTAGTTTGTGACCTTACATAAACTAAGCGAGCTTGGCTTGGTGATCCAAGTGCGGCCCGCTCCCTTCCACCTTGACCATGGCATACGCCCAACCACACCCTCGTCTCTCCGTTCTTTCCAATGCTTCACAGTCCTCAATAGATCACTTATCTCCCACAGCGAGCTCTACTCGTTTTTCTCTTCCATCCGTGCCCTCTGTTGTCACCACCAATACGGCTTCAAACAAACCTGGTGCACCTCGTCCGAGCATCTATGACAGGAACTTGAACAAAACACGAACATCAGAAGTGTCTGGTGCAGCATTCACCTTCCTTTTTTCAGAGATCGTGCAATATACTCAGAAGCGTGTTAACGGGATAAATGACCTGGAACGAAGGTATGCACATAATCTCCATCAAACAGCAATCCCCCGGTACATTATCTTACGCGGCCAAAGGTTGAATACCTTAGGTTATCGCACTGGTACAAGAGTCTTGGAACTAATGGTTTGGCGGGCTGAATCCTCTTCCAAGACACCGAAGCGAGAGATACGGTTCCTTCCTGCCTTGATGTCAATTCACACCCAGGTCTGGAAGGCCGTATTTGGCAAACCTGCAGATGCTATTGAGAAGAGTGTTGAAAACGCGGACGAATGTAAGTTTCCACAGGTCGTTCCCTGGTGCAAATTCTACATGACCAATACATATAGACATGATTATCGATAATGATCCCCCAATCGAGCGTCACATATCTGTTCCAAGAGACATGAGCCAACTGAGTTGTTCATCCTTTACTGCTGGAATTGTTGAAGCCGTCATGGATGGACTGGGTTTTGTGAGTTTGATTTCTAATTTCTCTGGTGCATCGCAATTTGACCTGGCCTCCTTAGCCTGCGCGTGTGACGGCACACAATACGCCTACAACACAATATCCATCGCGAACCACGATACTGATAAAACTAGAAAAATCTGTACTAGATCGCGAAGAGCTGTTTAAGTGAGATGTAATGATCAATGACCTTGTCGGTGTCCGGGGTCTCAGTTCGGTAATTCACTGCTCTCCCGTTTGTCCATTGTTCACACTCCCCCATTATTCTCCTCGTTCGTCGTTATCGATGGTTAAGATAAAAAATCTAAACATATCACCGCCGCTCATCAACTCGTCCTGTGTATGGGCTTCGGATTTAGAACAGCTGACTGGGTTGTACGAGTCACCTTTCACAGGGGCCGTAACGACTCGGACGGCGACTTTGAAAGGCTTTCAAGAAGGCGCTCGGCACTCGGTAATTTTTAAATTCGAGTCCTTTGTTACAAAGGTTCATGCGATGATCTACAGGTGGCATTCACCAAATCTGGCATCTCGTCTATCAACTCGTATGGTTATTCTCCTCACCCACTTGCGCATTATTTGCGATGGATTAAGGAGCTTCTCGTGGGATCATCGATCCTCGAGAACCGGGAAAAGCCTTTCATCATAAGCATAACTTCGTCCGATCCGGTAGAACTTCGTGCAATGGTGCAGAAGATCCAGCGCCTTAGGGCAGACCTTGAGGACATGGGCCCCCCGTCTTCTTTGATTGGGCTCGAGCTGAATACATCTTGTCCAAATATACAAGGCTCTCCGCCAATGAGCTATGCATTCCCTTCCCTTGCCCCTCTTCTAACAGTTCTGAAAGAGGAGTACACCCGAGATCCGACTCTGACTATAGGGCTTAAATTACCCCCGTATATCTACCACGACCAGTTTCTCGGGGTGATCGACGGAGTCAAAAGTCTTTGCGAACTTTCTAATGAGAACAATGCCGAATGCCCAATCGCCTTCTTCACGTGCACCAACACGCTCGGAAACGGCCTTATCTTTAATGAGCAGACTGATCACCCTGCACCCTCAGAAGCGCAGCCATATGCCGTGCCGACTGGCCTTGGTGGTTTGGCAGGTGAGATGCTGCATGCCCTGGCGCTCGGGAATGTTCACTCGTTCTCCCAACTTCTCCGTGATCCAAACAATGCTTCATTGCGTAATATTTGTATAATTGGTGTTGGAGGCGTCACATCTAAGGAGGCTGCGGAAAGGATGCGGCAGGCCGGAGCTACTGTTGTCGGATGTGCAACCTTGTTAGGAAAAGAAGGCGTTCGAGCATTTGACATCATAGGAGGCTCTGGAACAGACTAACAGTCGCCCCATCATCTACGACAAGGAACTCCCTTGATTTCTAGGCAACGATCATACAGAATACAAGTTCAAGTGAGATAAAAGGTAACTAAAACGGTACAACAAGGTGAAAGAAAATAAAATACTGTAACTAGTACCCTAATTCGACGGATTGTTCTTTGGACCGCTCTTGAGTGGGGAACCAGCCGAACGTATTGAACATGAGCTGATTCATGCTATCCTGGGCGATGTATGACGGGTCCGATCCAAGATGTTCGGGTGAGCCTTCAAGCGCTGGCTCGGCCGCTGGGCTAAGACTAGCATCAAAGTGGTTGCCACAACAGTTCCCTGAGGAACGGCTTTGATTAATAAAGGTAGATGGCGTGGCCCAGTCGGCCACATTTTGGGGCTGATAAACGTGTCGTAGCTCATAGGACTGTTCTTCTTGAGTGGCAACCTTGGGGAAGCTATGACCCCAAAGCGAGGCCGTGTCCCTGGGTGTGAAATCCCAGGAGTATATCTTGGATGAATTTACGATCAGTGAGGTAATAAGGTTCGTTTCGGAACGAAACTCACAGGCTGGGGCGCATACTGTTGAGTAGCATAAAACTCTTGAGAATCGACGGGAGGGAGAAGCGGATTTAGGGAAACAGAAGTTTCATCCCGGCTTGGAGGTAATTCGCCAGTAGCTTTCCTTGTCTTTGGCTTGCGTGCGACAGAACTGTCTTTGCCGAGAGACGCATCGAGCGACTTGACCGCACGATCGAGCTCCGTGCCAACCTTGCCAGCGAAAATAAAGTTGGCAACTTCTTTGCAGCGGTGTATTTCCACCTCTCCATTTCGTTTGACGTTGCGCCTCACGACATCCTTTTTTCGGGAAACCGGAGTGTATCGATAATCTGGATTTGCGATCCTGTGCAGGATTTTGGCTTCCTCTGCCCTGAGACGCCAAATATCTTTGCCTTGTTCGGGAAGAAGCCTCCAGCAGTAGGCGACGGCGCGGCTGATGAGGCGATGATCATGTTCGACCAGCTTCAAATACTTTACTATATGAGAGCGAAAGAGTATGAAGGGGTTGGCTGGACGGGGGATGCGATTTCCGGACCTCAAGCGTCTTGGATTATCAGTGGCCGTGTACACGGGTGGAGAGTAATCGTCAGAAGGCATAAGGTGAGAAAAAGAACACGACGACATAGGTGCCACTTGATGTTGGTGTACTGGCAGGTTATTGAGACCAGCGGGAAGTTGGTCCTGGTCCTTGCTCAACGAAAGCAAGGCCGAGAAGTCACCAGAGAGGTCGTAGTCACCATACATGCATTGGTACAACATAGACTGGGCTTGCAATGCTACGGATAGAGTATTAGGGCGAGAGGAGACAGAGCAAGAGAACGACATACATAGATTGGCAAATGGAGAGGCAACGTTGGTATTCTGTGGGGAGTACATTTCTGAAGAAGCGAGGAAGGAGTTGGGGGTATGGTTAGCCAATTGAGCCCAGTGGCTTTATATAAATTTGAGTAATGCATGGATGTGGCGGAGTAGAAATTGGGCTGATAATATCGGATACTGATGTCCTTTGTAGATTATCAGTGAAAGATTCTTTTGGTATCGCGGCACCCACAGGATGCAATCATATCTCGCTAAAAGGCTTCCAAAGGGTCGTGTCCTCTTTGTGTTTACTACAAAGGCATCATCACATCACAAGTAGACGCTAGATCGCTAGATCTGATGGGGTCGTGTGTGCTAACGCCGAGGTCCGATATTCCGACATAAAGTGATCAGGTGCCTTCCATGCACGTGTTGCACACGTAATCACAGGCACCGTTTATGGGGTCGGGATGTCTTAAAGCGATTAACCTTGTTTTGATGCGGCAAGCCCAGAACGAGGCCATACTAGCGCCCACTGATATCAGCAAGTAAACAAGCCAACAATAAAATAAAATAAACAAGGCCCTGACAGCGCATACAACTTGAACCATGCCTCCCCGAAAGAAAGCTCCAGCCGCAACAGCTACCGCCCCCACTCGCTCAAGCACAAGAAATAAATCGGCTGCCAGCGTCGCTCCTCCAGCTGCTGTTGCACCAGCATCTTCCTCAAAGCCCAAGTCAAAGTCAAAGCGAGCCCGCGCTGCCTCTGCTAGTGATAATGATGCGCCGGCTAAACCCGTTGGCAAAAAAACCAAAACACAAAAGGCTGAAGATAAGGATGAAGATGAAACCAAAGACGCCCAACAAGACAACGATGACAGTGACAAACCAGACGAACCTAAGAAGATGGTGATTTTCTTCTTGGATCGTGCAAATAAAGCACACCTGAAATCTCGTTAGGTCACAGTAATTAAGAGAGGTGCCGCACCAGTTGATCCCATCTCTGGCAAAGTTGGTACGTGCATAGGCAAAAACCTTTTCCTGTCTCAAACCATTGAACTCAAGACACACATCTTGTATATGCGAATGGTGAATGTGTCTGGGATGCTATGTTGAATCAGACCGATGTAAGCGGCCACGAGAACAAGAACAAGTGAGCATAAGCCATGAATTACAGCACAACTCTGACACGTGTATAACACCATAGATTCTATGTCATCCAATTGCTTCACCCAGCCGGTAATACTGACCAATGTTACCTTTACACGCGCTGGGGACGCGTTGGAGAAAATGGGCAAAGTCAAACAAAAGTATTTTCCAGTTCCTCTTCCTCTTCCTAGCTCGCTGCACCCTGATTCATGTCTTTTCTCAGGGTCCTTGGGCAGCCATACTCGCCACTGGCGAATTCAGGAGACAATTCAAGTCTAAAGCTGGCGTTAATTGGGAAGATCGGGTAGGCATGGTCCCAAAGAAAGGTAAAGTAGCAGTGGCATCGATAGGACGCGCTAAACCATCATTCCAGGGAAATACGTCTGGATTGGTTGGTTCTCTAGCACACGAGGTATGATTACTACGTACTTACATATCATTTAGAGCGTGATTATGCCGACGAGGATGAAGATGAGGACAAAGGCAAGGGCAAGGACAAGGACAACAAGGAACAGGCTGTTGTTCCAGACTCCAAACTCGATCCCGAAATCCAGGTGGATAGACCACTCCTCTTTGCTACTAGATGCAGACTGACCCAGGTCTAAACCTTTAGGCCCTGTGTCGCCTCATCTTTTCAACCAGGTAAGCTCCATTTCAAATCAAAGTCGAGTTTATGTTTTTGAGTTACTTTCATAGCCTCATCGCTGCGCATTTATCGTCCATGAACTATGACGCAAAGAAGCTTCCTCTTGGTGCGTTTCTCCTCGCCATACCCGTTGACCCATTCGCTGAGCGTTCCTTTTTAAGGCAAACTTGCGAAATCCACCATCCTCAGTGGTTTTGCTGCGCTCAAGGTGAGACTCGGATAGAGGTACGTAAATCGCCTACTCATTCATCGCAGGTCCTAGCAGAGGTGATGGAGCAACCCAATGGTGACACGGCTAAAGGGTATGGAAGTGTTCGCGCTGCGTGCGAACACCTCAGCGGGGCTTATTACTCGTAAGAAATCTGCCCCTACCTTTTAGCCTTAGCAATCAACTCCACTCCAACCCCACCCCACAGAATCATTCCGCACGATTTTGGGAGACAAAGGCCTACCGTTATCGATAATCCGACGCTCCTGAAAAAGGAACTCGATCTTGTCGACGCCCTTGGAGATATGGTACGGCATCTAGTTTCTTTCGTCGTGCAGTTGGCCAACCGCGTTCACCGCAGGAAATTGCTTCGAAACTCATCTCCTCAAGCGTCCTATCTGACGACGAAGGGAACCCCCTCAACCAAATGGACGCCCATTTCCGCTCTTTGAATCTGACTAGCATGTCACCTGTCAAAAACGACACTCAAGAATTCCAAACTCTTGAAGGTTATGTACGCGATACTCATGGAGCTACCCATAGCCACCTCCAAGTGTCGGTAACTCATGCCTATAGAGTGGAAAGGTAACAGCCTTAGCCAATTTCAAGGAACGCCAAAGTTGATAACAGAAATCCAGAGCAAGTGAAACAAAGGCATGGAATGAAAATGGGTTCGGAAATCTCAAGGACGGCGAACGCCTCCTGCTCTGGCACGGTTCCAGAACTACGAACTTCGCAGGTTCGTTGGTCAAAGGAATCTGTTTTACTTTTATCTCGGTTCTGAAACCACAACGTTGCTAGGAATATTGACGCAAGGTTTACGCATCGCGCCACTTGAGGGTATGTGCTAAGATCAGAAATTCACAGTTGTCGAGTAGCTGACATCTAGCCTTTAGCGCCTGTCACTGGGTATATGTTCGGAAAGGGTGTTTATTTTGCCGACGTGAGTAAATGATGACTCCCATTGTTTGAGCTCAAGCTAAATGAACGCCTGTAGATGATGTCAAAAGTCGGTTCTCCAGTACTCTGCTTGTAAAATATATAACCTATCTCCGCAACAGTCTGCGAATTATTGCCACGCCTAGTCCGCGTTTTCTCACTCATTTTAAGCCATCTATACTGACCCTTCAATTTTAGTTTGAGTGACAACACAGGTATTCTCCTCCTTTGCGAGGTTGCAGCCAAGCCCTTCCATGAGCTAACGAACGCCGTAATTTTCGTTCTTCATCCCTGCGCGCGCGCCTGGTAATCTAACCTCCCCATTCTATTTTGTAGTCTTACGACGCCGACAAGGAATGTAAAAAGAATCTAAAACTGTACGTGAACTCTACCTTTGATTGCTACAGACACTATCTTACTTTGGCATTGCAGGGCTACCAAGGGTCTTGGTCGCACCCAACCCGACGAATGGAAAGACGCAGGGAAAGCGCTGAATAATGACGAGCTCATTGGGTGCCACATGCCGGCCGGGCCAGGCAAGGATCTATCGCCACCTAATACATATCTACAATACAATGAGGTCTGTTTTATCTCTCCTCAATGGTTTCTCTATCCACCGTTGATAATTTTTTTTTGCTAGTATATTGTTTATGACCCAGCACAAATCCGTATCAAGTATCTGCTGATGGTGAAAATGTGAGGGCGGCTATCTATGTATCGTACCACCTTTACGCTGCTATCTCTGTAACTGTAACTTACTGGGAGGTGTAATGAGGGATGGGGACATGGACAAAGTGAAACAAACACAGTGGTTTTTGTGATCAGATATCCGCGTTGACTTGACTTTATTGCTGTCCTCAATAAAAATGGCGATGACCACCAAAAAAGAAATTGGGGCCGCCAATGTTCCGGCCATGCTTAATCCTGCTACAGGCAGCGCAAATCCCGCTGCGTCGCCGTCTGCCTTGTGGGCTTATATCCGGCCTGCACTCGACCATATCATCAAGTCTTCACCTAATGTTCCAGATGGTAAAGCACCGTCCATAGACATTGGTTTCTACTCGGGCATCCATACCGCTTGCTATAATTAGTAAACTCATTGATTCAACCACACGCCTTCGATTCAACTGACTTCCCTTGTAGTTTCACTTCTCATGGCGACGTTGTGTATTCTGGCGCTCAAGGGTCGGAATCTCAAATATCAACTAATGCTGATATCTATGGAAAACTTGACGGATACTTCGAAGAGACAACCCGTGAGCTCTTCCTCGGGGCTCCACACGACGATGCAACCTTGATCGACTACATCATTCCCTGTTTTAATCGATATACTAGCGGTGCTCGATCTGTTAATCGCCTACTCAGCTACATGAATCGCTGCTATGTAAAACGTGCTGCGGATGAAGATAAAGGTTGGGTTCAAGTCAAGGATATCTTGGAGCCGTCTGCGGATAAACCTGAGGTCGCCGCAGAATACTCGCGCGAGATGATAACTAAACAGTTGAGACTTAAACGGTTGGATGAATTGGAAAAGTGGGGGTATCAACCGCATGTCGTGAGTGAACCCATGGCTGTGGCAGAAGCGTGCGCGGAAGCGGCAAGCCCTCTCGATCGTATCGTACCCATCATATCCATGGCCCATCGTCGGTTTAGGACGGAAGTATTCGAGCCGTTATTAGCGGTACCAAAAACAAAGGCAAAGTCGAAAGCAAAGGCCAACATACCCAGGGATGTCGCTGGTTCAACACCAACGATCCCAAAGGGGCGGCTTGCCCGCGCAGTCAAAATGCTGCTAGAGTCCAAGGACATCGAGGAAGAAAGACGGATTTATTTGGCTAAAGATCTCGCGACTACCCTCAAAACTGTTGGGATACGCACCGATCATCCTCTGCGCAAGAGGCTGGAAAAGTTTATCGCTTCTAGTGGGAAGGATGAACGGGATTCCCCTCAATGATAGTCAAGAGCTCTCAGCTTGTATTACAATCCGATTAGCCCTTGACTGTAATGTCATAAGTCAGACTACAGATCCCTCCCGTTTGGTGGGTTTATTTGGCGCCCTTCTTACTTCTCTTCTTCGAAAACCTGGGCCTCCGCCTGGTCCGTATATTTGGCTCCGCGGCACCGGAGGATTCGCATCACGCAACGTTCCCCACACCTCATCTTTCACCCAACCATCATTCTTAGCAGCGATATCTCTAAAGTAGGTCTGTCCTCGTCCGTCGACGTAGGCAAACACCTGACCCGTTATACCAGTGCCATTGATCGCATGACGGAGCCCCGGCCAGTCATCCATTCCAATATGCCCTTTAGCATGTTGGACGGAATGAATCGATCTATAGCTCGCCCCCAGCGGTGGTTGCAGGGCACGTGTGTGGGTTTGGTGGATCTCAGACCCGTACGCACCTATCAATATATTCAGATACGCGATACATGGGATAAGTTCAGCCCTACCGAACTGCGCAGTGTACAGAGAGTAATTGGACAATACACCTAAGGGGTACGTGAAAGCGTCACGTAATTTGGTTACACCTGCGTGCGTTGAACTGGTAGTCCCGCTAGTTGTCTGGTTCACCCACTGGATGATGATGAGCTTCTGTTGGTGCACTATTTCTTGAGCGTCCCTTACCTGTACCCAACCACTGTCGGCATACCGCGCTTCGTTTTCGTAGCTAAGCGACTGCGAGAACACGACAATCTTCGTGCCCTCAGAGGTTACTAGCTCGCTTTCGATCGATAGACTTCGACTTGCGTCAACCTTGGTCCATACCACTTCACCGTCTACGCTTACGCCACCTGATAGATGTATTTTGAGTTCTGGGACGTTGTAATTCTTCATTCTGCCCGTAGTGGGAGAACTTCCCGTGCGGACATGAATACTTCCGGAGACGAACCAGTTTGAGTTGATTGTAGGCCCTTTGCCTTGACCAACCACTCTAAGCGTTATCGAATGCGTTACATTGCGAGCTAATAGTGTTGGCAAGAAGGGTGTAACGTCAACCCAATAAGTAGGAGCATCATACGCGCCATATGATGTTAGTGGGCGCCAGTTGGATGGCGTGATCCCCCCGGTATATATCACAGCATACGGCCAAGCAACACCTGCTAGTAAACCATCCACCAACACTTGGACCTCTCGGAAGGGACCTTTTCCAATGACACCTGTGCTTACTGGGAACTTGGGGACGAATTCATCTGGAGTGTCTGTATTCGTTATTCGTGTTAGTCGTAAAACGTCCAGGAGCATGATACCAAGATTTATATCGGCTCACTGAGATACCAGAACTCCTCCGCAGCGTTTCCAGAACAGAATATCTCGACAAAGGCTTCCACAGAGTTTTCGGGAAGAGTGATGTTGACCACAGCCCCGAGATCATTGTCGATGGTGAAAAAATTTGGAAGAGTTGGAGATAGGTTGGAGATGGGTATGATTAAATCAGGCCCTTGAGGCGCTGGAAATTTAGCAGTTGCCGCATAGAATGTCGCCGTGATTATCACTGATAAAAAGGAGGGGAATCATAAGCTCATTGGACAGAGTCTTGGCAAAAGCATTAGCACCATCAAATACCCCGTCAAGAAGCCTGAGCAAGAGAAAATAAACCATCAGCTCATTGCAAGTGATAAAAAGACACCCTACAGCTCTGGCGCTATGATGTTACTAAAATCCATCATCAGGTCTCCTTCCTTTGCGAACAGTGGCGTAAAGTGCGTAACATCTTTGATTCTGGATGCACACCCTATATAAACTTGGTATAATCACAGCTGGCGTTGAGGTGCTCACGTATTCCAGATTGTACCTGTCTTAGTTGGTTCTGCGCTCGAATGTCGCCAAACTATATTCAAGAACATGAATGGAACAAGCGCAAGAACTAAACACCAGCGCCTTACTTTCTGTATGGGATAAATAGACAGCCTATCATTTGAGGTCAATGGTCAATATGTTGTTAGACTATTACGTAGCTGCCAACATACGCTCAATCGATCGTACTGTGTTCCTATCCTAGGCAATAGGGAGGTGTTTTTAGCCTTGTTACTTAAAAATGGTCAAGTTGAGGACTTACGAATACACAGAAAGGTTTAAACTGATCGCACCCCACTTGCCCATTTCCCCGCATTCTGAGGCCGTTGGCGGAATGTAGGGTACAACAGCAGGCGCACCATAAGAACCATCGCCAAAGGAATGACTCAATAGTTTGACCGTACAACTGGATCCACCTTTAGGCACCACAGGAGGTGCAAATACCTGAAGATCAATCAAAGGTGCTATGGTAGGATCGTCGGTCATCAGAGGTACTCTGGGCTCAAGTCTCTCCCCATCGGAAGAGCGGTCCTTCAGTCCTGCTAGCAAAGGAGCAAGCTCGTCCGCGCTTAGCTGCGCAGCGACCAGAGGAAGTAAAAGCGCAAGCAGCCCAAATAGCATGTTCATTTCAGATGAGGCGTATAAGATAAACAGTGCTGAGACCGAGCCGAAAGCGAAGATTTATACATGTGCGCTGGCCAAGGGGATCTTCTAACACCATTAGAATGACATCTGGGAGGAACCATGTGGAGCGAGGTCATTGGTTCTGAACCTGAATCCTCTATTCTCAGGGAAATCACGCTCTCTTGAAGGCTAAACTGATTTTCGATATGTCACTTTGACGCGACTACAATTGAATTCGTCAACTATCAAAGAAACTGCATATATAGGTGCTTCTTGGTCCGAGCCAGATACATGCTAGTCAAAATGACCATCGAAGAGCACATTGAGCCAGGCTGCTAGCCGATAACCCTGTTTTGCTATTTGGGCCTCAATCTAACTCGTTCAGGTGTCAATAGGAACTCTAATCCGTATAGTGGGACGACGTACGAGAGGAACAGCTTTCTTGTAGTAGTTTGAGTTACACAAGTCAGTGCCATTCGAGAAGTTGAAAACGAAAGACTGCCCAGAAGATCAGCTGCAATGCCTAAGTCGACATAAAGAAGCAAAGACTAACGCAATCGAACTCGTTAGAATCTCTTGCCCAGGCGAGAGGGCATTGGAGTATTTTTTGTCCATGATGTCCCAAAAATCCGGAGATGTCTTCCAACATACTTGTCCGCTGTCTTGCGGTCAAGGAGCAAGACAGCCACGAATGTGCAAAAGGCGCATATGATCCCCTCTGAGAATTGTACGATTAGAATGTAAACAGCCTCCAAGAGAAGTGTTCTATACTTTGATGCGAGTTGTGAGAGCATGTGCCCAGGTCGTGATCGAGCCTTGATAGTTAGCATTTACAAGCTTATCAACGAGACGGGAATCTTGAACAGAGTTAAAGATGTCGATATTCCGTGGTTTAGTTTAGAGTCTCACCCCAAACCTGAAAAGAAGGTTCAAGTTTATTGTCGAAGGAAGTGAGGGGTACTTACGGTATGTAAATTGGTAGTGCTGGCATTACAAGTGACACTGATTTGATTACCACCTAGTGCACGGGCTTCAGCATGGAGCGGTTGTCCAATGTCACCGATAAACTAGGGATAAGAGTCATTTATCAACGTGATTGCTGGGAATGGGAGAAATTAATACGTGATCTAAAGAGACCATGCAATGAGTGATTTGAGCCATCAACTGATCTGATAGAAAAACCTAAGAATTTTAAGGCCTCTTGACGCTGTGCACGAGAGAGGTGTTTATCGACTACACGGCTGGTATAGTTGGCTATAGCTGTGACTGCAATCGCTTGCTGAACAATATGCCTAAGGCAAGTCTACTTGGATATACTCACGGACACACCTCCCATCGGCGCAGTCGCGCGCCTGGACAACAGAGCAGGAGGATGGCGGGTTATCTGGTTCAGCGTTGGGTGAGATGTCTATGACAGGTAAGGAGCATGGTAAGACAACCTTCAGCATCGACAAAGTGAAGATTCGAAGCCCTAGCAAAAAATTCAGGCAATTATGGATGGTGACGGCTTTGCAAATATTATTGGGTTATTTACCATGCATACGAGGGATCTGATTTGATTTCGTCTGCCCACTGTCAACAATGTAAATACATATAGACTTCGCTGGGTGCCAATGGACTCACCGTCGCCGCCGGTCCCAGCGAGAAGGAATAATTCGACCCTAGCGACGACTTTACAAAAGAGAGGGCTCTTTGGCTGAGGAACTAGAAGAGGCACCTTTATCATGTCAAGTTTTTTTTTTTCAGATCGTAGCTACCTGCATGGCAATGTATCTGCCGTGAAATAATTAAAACCAGCAGATACAGCGTGATCTATATGTTGAACGCACCCCACAGTGTGATGGCCGGTGGCCCCCCAAGCGTTAGCGCTTGATACAACGAGTAACACAATTCCTATGATAATTTTTATTGTTAGCATGTTGGCAGGGATGGTGAAGGTCACTAGTGGAGGTGCATAGGCACATCAGCTTTGTTATATTGCATGTGGTGGCCGCTTAATTAAGAAGAGCCATGTGTGACATCCCAATACTTCTCTTGGAGATCGCACATGTGTGGCCAGCCATATGCAAATTAGCCGATCGAGGAGGCTACTCCCAGGTTCATATATATTGCCACCGGATGATGGGAAAAATTTCGATGTATGGGGATGATAGCTCAGTTGTCGAGCACTTGCAGTTTCAGTTATCACGGTGCTGTACAGTAGTACAAGTAATGTTTTCAGGGAGAGTATCAATATACAGGAGAGATACGTATCCGCGTGCTGTTCTATAGCGCTGTGTAGACACGAAAAGTTAGGTGTTAGGGCGTGGTCAAGAGAGAACGCTTTTTGCCGGATCTAAGCTGTATCTCATTGCTTCCCATCGCCCTCCACCTTTCCCTCATTTACTGTTGCCAAAAACTGGTCCATATCCATTGAAAAGTTCATGTCGTTCTCCGCTGCGCCTGAGAAGAAGCTTGGACTAAGTTCTGAGAGATCAAGTGAACTGATATCAAATGGAGCCTCTGGACCCGACATATTATTCGATGTCATTGACTCAATGGTTTGGAGGTGGGACGATGACTCAAAGTTTGCTAATAGGGACGCTGGGGAGGGCGCCGATCGCGCCACAGGTGATTCGTCTTTCGATTGTTGTGATTGACCGGGATCGCCTGTGACATTGAGAGCGGAGAAAATATCATTATCGTGAGTAGTTTGCATAGAATGAATGAAAGGTGGTTCTTTGGTGGATTCGGTGGGGTTTGCAACCTGGTTCGTATCGGGTTCTCCTACGGTTGGAGAGAAGAGGCCGTCCATAGTGGGGTTCGCATCGTTAGAGCCCGAATCAGTGGGGTCACCAAAAAGATCAGTCATAGCCATGTCAATATCCATGCCATCCAAGTCCAACTCGATGGGTTTGTCTGCAGTACCTCCGACATTTTGTATCGTCACTTTCCCGTTGTTATCTTCTGTAGTCATTGTGAGATCGATGGTTTGTGAGGATGAAAATGCTGCCATTATATCTGGAAATTCATTGGGACCTATCGGTCTGGCTGATTTTGGGGCTAGAGTAACGGGAGAGGCCAATCCGCTTGGAAACATTGATGCTTCTTCGGCAGAGATACGCAACGACGAGGATGACAGATCGAGTTTTAGAGGAAAAGCAGGACGGTGGAGGGAAGAAATGGAAATAGCGGATGGGCGACGTCCAACACCCGTAAACGAGACTGGGGGGGAGTTTGTAGGGGTCGGCACTGGTTGCGACGTTTCTTCGGATTCGGGTACCGCAGAGGGTAGGGGAGTAGGCGCTGGTGGCGGAGAATTGGGCTGGCTGGGAGTCTCGAGTGCAGCTGCGGCTTCTTCTTCCAACTTGATACGAGTCTCTTCACGATGCAAGTCTCGCTGCAAGGTCGCGACAGCTCGAAGCTGAGCGGGAGTATTTAAACGGCGTGATGGAGCAAAAAGTTATCATGCTTACCAAGTGGGATTCCATCGTATCAATTAATTGGTCAAACCGCTCAACCTCGCGTCCCAACGAGGCTACCAAGGCATGGGGTGGCTTTGGGGCGTGGTTTTGAATCCCCCTACGGACGGGCAGTTTATTAGTTTGTCCTGCATAGTAAAAGTTATATGGTGAGACTAACAGTCTTCGAGTATCAAGATAAAAAGAGTATATCTGTCCAGTCTTTATAGCTGCGTTCTGTTTTGAATCCTGAGATTTCAAGACGGAAAGATCAGGGCAAATTTGGATATACTTTGAGACAAGTCGACAAGGCATTTATTTCCGGTTCTAAGATTCCTGGTGGCGCGGGTGGATCAGGCGGAGGTAGCATTAGAGACTTTTGTGTGTTTTTCGTGGCAGGTGAGGTATCTTTGCCAGGGGCTGCATTCTTCTGGTTGCGTGGTTTTGGCGCCATCGTCGAGGAGGAGAGGGAATACTTAGTAGATTGAGTAGTCATGTGATTTTATATTGCTAAATAGTACACATCCACAAACATCGAAGAAGCATCCAACGGCACTTGGAACCACTTTACTGGCGTATCGTCCTCGTGGCTTGTGTGCCGGGCCTTTCAGGTCTACAACGCTTTCAACGCAATACTGGTTTGTGGTTCATTGACCGTGTATAGCTGACTGATACAAATGAACAGTTAGATAAATGAGTGGTCATAGATCACATCTTTATGGTTCTGTTAGTCCAATACTAGTAGAGGTCTGTTTCGCCTTACTATTTTATATACCACGAGTATTTATCTTCTGCAGAGACGCATCAGGCATCTGGCTGCCATTCAAATTGGAAATTTGACACCATTCCCGGCCCGAGACTCCTTGGCTTCTGCCTTAACTCAACCATCGGAACAACCCCAGTTCACGAGCCACGGTCACCTTTCAGATGATTTGGACGTTGCAATTCAGCGGAAGCGTAGTCGTCGAATATCAGGAAATTCTGTAGCAACTCTTCGCAGTGTACGCTCAGAGGATGCCGGCTGGGAAGAGGAAAGCCCTGGTGGAACCCTGTCAGATCGTGGGCAGAGAAAAACTGCTCCCCGAGTGAGCTTCCCTTCAGAAGAGGGTGACAATCGGCATCATTCGGCTACGCCTTCTGCGCCCACAGTTAGACCTCGTCGAGCTCGCACTAGTTCTATGGCTTCGTCCCTAGGTTCTCATATATCTGGACCATCGCACCTGTCTTCTCCACATTCTGGTGGCGTGGCCTCTGTAGTGCCATCCTCATTCAGCACTATGTTACCAGATAACTCACAAGCAGGGCTAGAGAATGTGATTCACTCCCGTCTGGTCGAAACTTTCCTTGTGATTACTATCCCACCAGGTTCAGATATAGCCACTATGCCCTCAGACCATGTCCCGCAGACCATTTCACCTTCTCCTTCATCCACGGTCAGAGACAAAACCTCATCACCAAAGTTTCCAGAGAGTAAATTCGTTCGTAAGGCAGCTAAACCATTATTACCAGTACCCGTGAGCAGAACTACGACTACAATCTCGCGTGGACCGCTAACATCACCTCGTTCCGCTTCGAAATTCTCGCCCTCTCCTTCTAATTCGGCTTCATCGTCCACTCTACGGATGAATGGCAAGGTTAAGGTTACCTCACCTCAACCTACTTCTCTTCCAAGCGAGAAGTCACCAACTAGATCTGGAAAGCCTTGGCCCAATTATTTTTCACCTATACACCGGCCCTCAACTCATCCCTATTTTGCGATCGACACTCATACATTCCATGGCTTTACGGAAGGGTGGAATTTGAGGGTTGAGATCTGGGGCCGGGTCGGTCCAGGGTGGAAGGACAGTAGCATGGGAAAGGGAAAAGAGAAAGAACACCCGGCGGGATCTGAAGTAGAATGGAAGGCTTTACAACACTGGGACGTTGATCTGCGGGATTTGATTCCCTTGTCTGAAACTGTAGGTACCTTTCACCCTCGTCTCAGCACACTTTCTCACGACACTAGCTCAGTCTGTGACAAGCTCAGTCCACAATTCTTCAAACTCGCTTCTGATAACACTTTCACCTCCTGGACAGACATTCTACCTGCCATCACATCCTTCGACGCCGTCAAGGTCTTTCTCTCCGATTGACGGGTATGCGTCAGACCCAGAGTCTGGCCCGCAAAAAGTGAAGCAGCTAGATTCAAAAAATCTCAACGAGACTGCAGCCGTGCTTCCACGCCGACGGCACCGAGGCGGTGGGGGAGCGACACCGTTATTCTCGCCAGAGACCTCGAAAACACCTAATTGGCAAGATCTTTTCAAGTGTGCCGTTTCTCTGAGACGTGACATTTCAATTCCTAACCCCTCATCAGACTTGCCACCATACAATCCTCCATTTTGGATAACGAGGGATCATTATCTGACGTTGTGCGAGGCATAGACAGGGTTCTGGAGTCTGACGAGACATTCGTTCAGGTATGAATATACTCTTCTTTGTTTAGTAAACCTTCTGCCACCTTCCACGCTTGCTTGCCTTCATTTTGTGTCCTGATGTGGTCTCAAGCTTATTCACTGAAGCGTCGCGAAGTTCCGGAGCGTGAGGCTCGTTTGGAGGAGCTGATGGCGAATCGCAGAAAAGTCTTAGAGGAATCCGAACTAAGTGCGGTAGTCTCTTTTTGCAAAGTTTGGTTCTCAGAGCTTTCGCTACAGTTCGGAATGCAATCAATACCCGACTCGAGGACCTTAGACAGCGGAAAGATCTATTGAAGTTAGCCAGGGAGCGTCTCAGAGAGGATATCGACTGCCAGCACGACATTGAAGAATCCATTGGTCTAGATCGGTACGTCTGAATGCGCTCCGTAAACGGACGAGCATTGACTGATCGAACCAAACTAGTTTACATCATTCAGCGCTTCGTGCGCGTTTTGGGCCGATACGCACTACTCTGTTTACGAACGTGTCCTCCATATATCCTATTGAGCTTCTCTCACCGCCTGATCTCCTCTACACGGTTCTGGACGTTCCACTGCCGATACCGTTATCATCAACAGACCCTGCGCCACCACTGACATTGCCGTCACACAAAGATGTCACAGAAGATGTTGTGGCTACTTCTCTTGGGTACGCTGCCCAGGTGGTACAGCTCATAGCAATGTACCTTGGGAAGAACTTGACTTATCCAGTGACGTGTATCGGGAGTCGTAGTCTGATCCGAGACAATATCTCAGCAATGGTTGGGCCGAGAATGTAAGTTAAGCTTGGATGTATAAGCTGTATTAACGCCAATCTGGCATATAGGTTTCCTTTGTATTCCAAAGGAGTTGATACGTACCGTTTCGAGTATGGGGTGTTTCTGCTCAACAAGGATATCGAACTGGTCTGTTGGTTAAGTCCGTACATTCGTTTTGTCAGCTAATTTCGGTTTATTTAGCTTATGGCTGATCGAGAACTTCGTGCTTTGGATATGCGACACACCCTTCCAAATCTCAAGAATCTTTTACTTACTTTGACTGACGGAGAAGGAGCGCACCTACAGTGAGTACAATGACTGAATCATTGTTTGCTGGGCTAGATCCATTACTGACTGTAAGAAAAGGGAAACTCGAATATCAGACTCTCCAATATCGTTGACCACAGAGCTGCAACCATCTTCACGGCCAGAGTCTCCCGTAGACCCTAATAGCACCACGCCAAAAGCTTCAAGTGTGGTGGCTCTTGAGGGAAACTCACCGCCTGCTAGTGGTTCTACTACGCCCACAGCAGCAGCTATGGACGCCGCCAAAAAGTCGCGACCATTTCTTGTCCTCTCCCCATTTACAGATTTCCTGCGGGGGAGGTACCCATCGTCTAGCCGAATATCGGTAAAGAGCATTCCAGATATGTCAGAAGAAGTTCAGGAGTCCGAAGAGCGCCAGGCAACCTCGGCTACTGATGCAAACCCCGAACGGGACGAAGGGGGCGATAATGACATCAATCGACGGTTGATATCTGGTGTTGTGCTGGCAGTCGGTATTGGTGAAGAATCTGACTCTGCGTTGAATGGAGAGGGTGAAAAGGTGGATGGTGACGGCCGTTCACCAGCGCATATATCACCAGCATACCCTCTCACGTCTGTTCTTTAATTTACAAGAGAAACATTGAAAACCCAACATGAACAAAAATGAATGCTGGCAATTATGTTAGGGGCAAACTGAGAGCTGGAGCTGTGACGAGCTCGAGCCGGATGTTCCGGTTATGTGTCCGTGTATCACTCCATATGATGGGACCATCAATGCATCAACCCCTGTTGTTGTGAGCGACAATCACCATTTTAAATAGGTCGTGGTGCTTAGTAAGCTTACACGAGTATTGCCGAGTTCCGACTACTCTAGAGTAGCTACTGTGGTACAACTTGGTTTGGTCATCTAGAAAGAATCGCTGCAAAGCACGACCTATAGAGCACGTTGACAAGCCGTTGAACATTCAGGGATGGAATGAAAATTTTTTGCCAAACGCATGGGACTACATAAAAGCCACGGCGTTGGCCCGGTCAGTACATAGCCCTGACGGCAGGTGGGTAAAAATGACATAAAGTAAATATTGGGATCAGCTTCTCTCGCTTGTGTCGCCATGATTGCTTAGGTTAGTAACGAAGGTGGTAAAATAAATTTTCTTGGAGACGGGGACCGGAATTTAAAAAATTGAAGGCCATTGCCGATATTTGGATCTCAGGGACCAAAACGAGTCTGCAGAAGCCCATATATTTCACTCAAGGCTCATCCCATTCGTATCCAGTTTCCTTTCTCCTCAAATCCTGGAGTAATAAAAAGGGCCAGCTCGCTATCCTAACTACAGTCTGCTCCTCGTAACCTCATATTCATACAGCTCTCAGTCCAATTGTACCAACAGTCCTCTTAGAACGGGCTCAAAATCACTTTCGAGGTCTGTCTGTCACTCTTTCTTTTCCCATGTATCGTCCTTTTGACCCTTCAACCTTTCAACCCTCAGGATCATTCTTGTGCAACTAGGCTCTTACTCCTTCTCTATTATACCGCCAATCTTTTTCTCTCTCTTTCACCCTCTCAAAATAACTTGTTTCTGTCAAAATGAATTCAGCTCTGGATACTCATATATCTACTAATAATCAAACTCCTTCCTCAAACGAGAGAAAGCACAGTCCTCCCGCATTTCTGGACCTCGCTGACTCTGTGCGCCTCGTTTTCCTTTTCTTCAGCTTCAGCCAACTCATCATACTTTATCTAGGCTGCCAGGCTAGGAAGTAATATGCCCGATATGTCCGCTGTGAGTTGCCACTTCCTTCCCTTGCCTCACACTCATCTTACCACTGCGACCCCTCAGCGTGTCGAACTCAAGCGTCTCGAACATGAACGGCAGCGTCTCCTCCAGCGCAAAATGTTTGAAGATCAAATGCGCGCTCTCGAGCAACAGCAGGCCCAAGAGCTCTTGAGCATCCCTTATGATCCGAACGCACCAAATGGCAATGGAGCGATGCAACACCTCGCTGTCTCGGCCCCTACCACTCCCCCCCGTGTTAACGCTGTATTAAACGGCGAGGCACACATTAATAATCGTCCCGGACGTGCTCAATTAGCTGTTGATGCCGAATCGCTGTCTAGAGCCGTCGGCTCTGCTGCGGACAAAAGAAAATCGGTCACCTATGCCCCTTCGGTCAACCTGTCGCCTGACATGCCAACCCCTGTCACTAATGGTCAAAACTATTCTCGTTCTGCTGGTGCTAAGAGCATGCCCGCTAGTCGCCGTACCTCCGCTAGCAGCCATGATGAAGAGCTTGCTGGTCACCTTCAGGGTCTGTCCATGGCGGGTGAGCGCTCCAATAGGGCGTCGCCTATCCCTGCTCCAGTTTCGGCTTCCATTCTGATGAGAAGCAATTCTCGGTATGGTGATGAGCAGGCGGCGCGCTACGCTAGTACATATAATGCTGGCATGATGCTGGATGAACAATTAGACCAGGAAATGCATAGTGCGTACACCAAGTCTGATCTCGTTTCTTCAGGAGATTGACAACCGAGTTAGATGCTATGAGGAACCTTCCAACATCCGACGATGACAAGTTCCATAGCGCTTACTCTAACAAGGTCAGTCTCTACTTTTGCATCTCTATCTCTATGCTGAAGAACCTCGTAGAAGGTCACAACTTCCTCTGCAGCCCTTGATCTTGCTCATATTTCTCAGACTTCTCCACGTTCTCATTTTCGTGCTCTGGAATCTCGAGAAAAGTCGTCGTCTGAATGGCCTCAGTTCATGGGGAATCCTCGTGGGCCAGATGGTCTTAATTCTCGTACAGAACGTCGAACTGTGACAAACCCCAATGTGACATTGTCTCCTGCCGACGATCTTCCATCGGGCAAGCATGGCAATAACATCTCAGCCACTACCACACCCCTTCGCCAACAACTATCTCAGGGTTCAAACCACTCTCACGGCAATGCATCGACCTCGCGGAGAGGCACCCCTCCAAACCTTCTCGATAGTGTGAACAATTCGGCTCGTTCCGTTCCTGGTACACCTCTAGGCAGCGTTCCAGGAAGTACCACTTTACTAAAATCCCAAGGAAGTCCTCATTCGCCTGAAATCCATTCCTTGAATACGCGTCTATCAGCTCACCAACTGAGCGATACGTCGGGTAGCCCAAATGATTTACAAGCTTCTCTATCACGCTTGCATCAAACTCAGTATGACAATGGACCTCTCACCTTCAACTCTATTCAACCTGGCGCCATTGATGAGGTCAGCATTCATCTAGCTCAAAATGATTCCGTGTACTCATCTTTCTTTTAGCAACAGTATGGGCTCGAGTCCATATATGGTGTTAATAGTAGTTTAGATAACGGCCGCTTCACCACTACTAGTACCCCTACGACGAATAGCAACAGCTACAGCTATGACGCCAACAGCCGTCGTACTTCTCCTAATGTGTCCTCGAATGGTACCACCGGTTCGACTGCGTTATATCACCACAATGGCTCTCGTTATGGTTTAGGATTGGCTGGGAGGACGAATGCCAACAACGGCGACAAGATGAATGGACTACATGGCCCCAAACATAAACGAGGTGATATGGATCGCGAATGTATGTCGATCTCCCGATTAACACTACTTACAATGAAAGTAACTTTTCCCTCAGTTAATCGTTTCGCCGGCACACGCTTGGAAGATCTCCAGGGTGAGATTCCGGCGCTTTGCAAGGATCAGCATGGCTGTCGCTATCTACAGAAGAAGTTGGAGGAGGGCGTTTCGGAGCATCGTGACATGATTTTCCGTGAAACTTTCGGCCACTTTGCTGAGCTTATGACCGGCATGTGTATTTTTGTAATAAGACTTTCTAAGGCAAACTAATTTCTTTGTACAGATCCTTTCGGCAACTATTTGTGCCAAAAGCTTTTAGAGTATTCAACAGATGATCAACGTAACGTCATTTGCGAGTCAGTTGCTCAGGACCTTGTCAATATATCCTTGAATATGCACGGCACCCGTGCTGTTCAAAAAATGATTGATTTTCTTTCAACTCGGAGACAGGCAAGTTTAGTTCATCCCTTATCTCTCCCATCACACTTACGGGCAAAACGCAGGCTGATCATCGGTACAATGCTCAGATCCATTCTATCATTGTTGCACTCAGCCTTCACGTCGTGGTGCTAATCAAGGACCTTAATGGAAATCACGTCATCCAAAAATGTTTGAACAAGTTAGCCCCGGAGGATAATCAGGTATGTTTCGAAATAACATGTAACACCTCGCCTGGGCTAATTTCGGATCTAGTTTATTTATAACGCTGTCGCTGCAAACTGTGTTGAAGTTGCCACTCACCGCCATGGCTGCTGCGTGCTACAGAGGTGCATTGACCATGCATCCGACCATCAGCGAGTCCAGTTGGTGACTGAGATCACCTATAACGCTCTCACACTTGTCCAGGATCCTTATGGCAACTATGTATGTTTTTGTAGCTTCTGTATCCAGATGTTACTGACGTTTGGCCATCAGGTCGTTCAATACATCCTTGACTTGAATGACAACCGTTTCAGTGATGCTGTGATCCGCCAATTTGCTGGCAATGTCTGTGCGCTGTCTGTTCAAAAGTTCAGTTCCAACGTCATTGAGAAGGTTTGATTGATCCGTGTTTAAATGATGTTACCCTTCCTAACAGCCTGACCATTTAGTGTGTTCGAGTTGCCGAGCATAACACACGTAAGCTCCTTATCGAAGAACTGTTGAATCGTACTCGTTTAGAGAAACTGCTGCGGGACTCTTTTGGCAACTATTGTGTTCAGGTGCGTTGACATTCACCCACACCGTAAAGTGTGGTGCTCATTCTGAAATGATGTTTTTACCCTCTGTTCTAGACGGCGCTTGATTATGCAGACCCCGCCCAACGTGCGCTGTTAGTAGACGGCATTCGCCCCATTCTTCCGTTAATCCGGAATACACCATATGGCAAACGCATCCAGAACAAGTTACAACGCGAGCAGATGGACCATTATGGAGGTTATCACAATCAAAGTGGTATGAATAACCTTGGCATGGGTGGCAATCACAATCAAGGGATAGGCGCTCATCATGGTGGCGGTGGTGGTGGTGGTGGCCGCCATCTCCCATCTCTGCAGTCCAACCCTCTAGCTGATGTTTATGCAACTCAGAACGGCCTCTATGCCATGCCGCAGAATCAGACCTCATTTGGTCAGACCCACCTCGCTGCATCTCAACTACACAGCTTACAGCCTCAACCAATTGACGGCTATGTTTTACAAGGCAATTCTAGCCATAATCAGGGTGGCTTGACACAGTCGCATGCTCATGGAGGCGGGTTCTCCAACGCTTCTTTTGCCAACATCACTCCCTTCGTAGGCGCAGGACTCTCGGGCTCCCTCGCTGACCCCTACCAACAGAGATCGTCTTTCGGTTACGGAATGTAATCGTAATTGCAACCTTCAGCCTATGCAAATTCGTCGCTCCTTTTTAAATTCGACATGGACTTTTATACTCTTTTTAATTACTGGATGCCACTCCGCGTCTGATACCTTCAAAGCAAAACTACATTACGAGACCTTTTTTGAATTCGTCACCCGTCGCGCTCGCTTTCTATTATCTAAAACCTCGACTTTTTGCACCCCGAATCTATATTTCATACCTCAACATCCTTCCAACTGCATTGTATTTTGCAACCGGCATCCCTCCATTGTTTTAACCTGCTTTCTTATTTGCCCCCCCCTCCCTTCCTTTTTTCTAACCATTTGTAGTTATTTCCCTCACTCTAACACGGCTGTCTCTTTAATAGTACCCTCATTGCAGCACTATTTGCACGCCATTTTGTAGTTATTCAACTCAAGCTGTATAAAGTCGTTATAAATAGATCCGCGGAACTTTTTTTTTCTTCATGAGCTTGTGCATGGATCCAGTTCTGAATTCTTAAACTGCTTATCAAACTTCACTTATATGTTGGCCACGAGCGAAATGGTTACTATCCAGTTTCTAGAACGAATTGGGAACTGCTGACAAGTATAATGTTTTAAACATGTTTTTTTCTTGTAGATGGCACAATTTCTGTTATGAGAGACATGGAAAGTATAGAAAAATGTGTGAATCGAGGTACGTTTCACCGGTTCTATAAGATGAAGCATATCGGTTAGGTTATCCTCGCAATGACGGGAATCACATACCTTGGAGAAACCAATGGCAGCAGACTTTTCACGGAAGCATTGACGGCACAGATCGAGGCCGTACTTCCGGACAAGACCTGCCTGGTGGGCGCAAAGCCGACTTTTGTTGCATGATCGTATGATTAGTTGTGCGACACTGCACGAGAGATTGGCTCCGTACCATTGGCGGCTACCTTTGCCGTATTTCCTAGGGCGCGAGAACCAAACGGCGTCGTGTGTCATTTTTTAGAGGGTGGCTAGAAAATCTTTTGCTTTTGTGAGATTAAGCAATTGCAGTATAGTAACGAACGAAGACTTACTTCTGGTCCGAAAATCTTTTGAGTGGCTTAGATTGACTGAATCATCGTTATAGAACCAATAGTAGCAGGAGCATGATGATTACGTAAACTGTGCAGCTTTACAATATAGAGTTCGATCTCCGACACTAAACATCAAAACAAAAAGTAAGGTAACATTTAGCCCACCGCGAGGGTCGAACTCGCAGCCTTCAGATCACTAGGATCATACCCGCCTAAGAGTCTGACGCTCTATCCGATTGAGCTAGGCGGGCAATATCCTCTCACCAATAAGCTTATAATTGAATGTGACACATCACACCTTTCCAAATTAGTAACTCCCTTTATCCTGATTTTGGGTCGGAATCAATACTAGAACCCTGGACAAATTGAAATGGCCTCTGTCTGTGCTCTCTTCTGAACCTCATGTTGCCCCAGTGCACCTTGAGTATCTGCGCTGCTATACTAAAAGTGGCTGGAGTATGTCTTACGCTACTGCTGGCTCGAGGCGTACTGGGTTTCCTTCATATGCTTCTGATACTGCCTCTCTATGATCCCTTGAGAAAGCTACCTGGCCCCAAGGCTGCTGCTTTAGAGAACCACTTTCAACTTCTTATGGAGTACGTTTCACCAAATCACCGTGGCGCGCTTCCGCCGCTGACGCAGGCTCTTTTCTAGTCCTAGCTGCAGTACTGCCACCCACGAGGATTGGCAAAAGCAATTCGGCAAGACCTTCAGATTTCATGGTTTTGGCAAGGTATGTACCTCATCTCACATACAAGCCGTCACATCCAAATCATTACCATACAGCACGACTACCGCCTCATGTCTTTCGATTTTCGTGTAATCTCCCATGTCCTCAACTCCTCTACGTACGAGAAGCCATGGCAGACTCGTGCTTTGCTTGCCAGACTGATCGGTCGTGGTAGGTTTGCCTTGGACTCCATTCTCTATGCCATATTCACCTCGCTCTAGGTATCTTCTCCAGGGAAGGCTCCGAACACAGGTTTCAAGTATGCACCTATCTCCTCCAAATAACTTTATACTGATCTGTAATCAGCGTCGACTTATCGGCCCTGCATTTACTCTTCAGTCTGTGCGAGCTATGACTCCGGTATTCTTGGACAAGGCGCAGCAGATGTGCGACCGTTGGCACAGTGTGATATCTGAACGTCTTAACCCAAATATTCAACCGACTGAACCTCCACCTGCGTATGCTCCAGTGGCGGCAGTCAACGAAAAACCCGTGGGTATAGCCATCGACGTCGCTCATTGGACTTCTCGTGCCTCATTTGATGTCATCGGTTTGACCGGTTTTGATTACAATTTCAAGGCATTGGAAGACGAAAGTGAACAGGTTTATGGGGCTTATCGACGGATGTTTGATGTTGCTTCAAAAGGACCACCCTTTAGAGGTATCCTGGAGTTGTATTTCCCAATCATTCGGACGCTCTGGGTAAATCATTGAACGACCTATTTCGCAATCATTCCCTGCTTATGAATCCTCCGTTTAATCAGCCCGATCAAGGAACCAAAGTCACAAACGAGAGTCTGCGCATCATCGATAGAGCAGGCAAAAAGCTGGTTGCAGCTAAGAGAGCCATTGTGATGGCCGACTCATCTAAAACCGAATATCAGCAAAAGGACATCTTGAGTTTATTGAGTACATTGCATCTCTTTCCCATGAACGACACATTTATAACTGCACACAGTCAAGGCAAACCTCTCCAACGACCCCTCGAAGCGCCTCTCAGACGCTGATCTCCTCGATCAATGCTCCACTCTGCTCCTGGCTGGCTCTGATTCCATCTCTCTTGCACTTGCGTGGGGTCTTCATCTACTTTCTTTGAACCCAGATATTCAAAATCGGCTTCGTGATGAAATTATCTCTATCATCAACAACCACGAACCTGCGTCAGTCATACCAGACAAAGACTCTTCTCCTCGCGCAACACCACCTCCTACCTATAACAGCGCAACACCACCTCTTCTTGATGTATGGGATAAGATAGAGGCTTCTCCCTATCTTGACGCAGTGGTCCGCGAAACTCTGCGCCTATGTCCCCCCGTGCACGCCACCATTCGCGTCGCAACCACCGATGACCAGATTCCAGTTTCTCATCCCGTGACCCTTCAGGACGGCACAGTAGTAGAGAAAGGCAGCTCAATAAGTATTCGCAAGGGCAGCTATATTCACATCCCTATTGAGGGACTTAATTTATCCACCGAGATATGGGGTCTTGATGCCCTAGAGTTCAAGTAAGTCATGTTACCCTCCCCCCTCGCCACTTTCAAGCTCACGTCTTCTCCTGATAGACCAGACCGCTGGACCTCCTTACCACCAAACGCACGCTCTCCAACCTATCCTGGCGTGGCCAATGTGATGACATTCGGTCTGGGACCACACTCATGCTTGGGCTACAAATTCTGCATCAATCAAATGAAAGCCTTTTTCTCTACCATACTACCTCAGTTTATCTTTGACCCAGCTGCCGAGATAGCAAAGTTCAACGGTATTCTTACCCGACCGTACATTGCCAACAAATGGGAGCTTGGAACTCAGCTGCCGCTCCTAGTCGGAAGGTACAATGGTCAACTATAGTATCAATAGACCCCCTTGTCTTCTAAGGCCATATACACCCTTCGACTTCTACCAGGCCAACCCATGTATTATCAAGCACGTATAGTTAGAATGGTATTGACATAGTTGTATTCTTAGGTCATGATGTAATACCCAAAATACATTAGTACAATGATAACAGTGGATCGAAAAGCTTCAGTATAGGAAAGTTGATGAGTGATGAGGCTTCGGGTAGCTATATTCTAATGTCGGGCAGAATCAAGATGTCTCTTTGCCGACCCCAAGGGTGACAGACTTGATAGCTGTAGTAAGGCTCACGATGTCCGCATCGGAGTCAGTACCTGAATCATTTAAGGTGCTATTTATGCCTGTTCCCTTGTGTGCAGTAGCTGGCCGGGAGACCAAAATCGGCGAATCTACAGTGAAATGTAAGTTCTACAGAGCCTGGATATGGTTAAACAAACTTACCGTTAGGAGTTGAGGTTGCCATGCGACTCATCTTGGGTGTGTCAGGCGTCTTTCGTACCCGCGTAGAGAACAGAGGTGTAAGCCGTCCCTTGCATACTCCACACGCTAGAAAGTACTTTTTAATATCCCATATTTTGTTTTATAAAAAGGGCCAACTTGCCAACTTCATCAGTCTTGATAGATTTGGAAAAGCGCCCATAACTAGATAAAAAAATATTTTGTCAATACAGGACATGGGTAGCTGCTGGAAAAGCATTTGTACGTCTTTTTACACTGCGTGCACTCTGGAACCAATGTCACATAGCAAGAAGAATGAAAGTGAATCGAGAACTCACCCCAATTAAATGGATGAGCTATTTCATAGTCATGGGTGATCTGGTATTGAGGTGAAGCTGATAACTTCCCTTCCTCACTGGCGTTTGCTTACTGAAATCACAATATCAGGCCGCTTGCGCATAACTCTTTGTGCCCTATGAGACCAGACGTTAAATCGATTGCTGTGTTGCACAAAGTCACACACCAAGATTTGAAGAGTTTTCCATGCCCCTCCTTCGGATTTTCGTCAATAACCCAACAGGCTAGATGGCACATCTCGTGAGCGAGTGTGCGTGTAATTCTATCTACGAATTCCTTCTTAGTTTGCCGAATATGGAGACAGAAGGGAAAAAGGGTACCTTCAGAAACCAAAATCTTCTTTGCAAGTTCAATCTCAATCGTCCGAACGCCCTCTTTCGACCTATAAAAATACTCAACTCGGGGAAATGAACTGCATACAGCGTTACCCCTGCCTAGCATATTTTGCTCTACCAGCAGTTCTCCGTAAAAATTTGCTCCAATTTAGTTTTGTGTCTGATGGCAACCCATCATTAAATATGCTATGGTTCAGCTCAGCAAATAGTTCTCGAGCAAACGTCTCGCGTCGCTCTTGCTCAGCAGCGTCTTCCGCCTTCTTTCCTTTGCGAGGTGTGGCCTTTGTATTTGTGATATCCTTAGAACTCGAAACGGGTTTAAAAGAAGAAGCGGGGCTTCGTTGGTGGATGGGTGTATCAAGGATGGCAAAGGGTGTGACGGGCTCCTGAGAGTCAGGAACCACAGAGTCTTGACTCGGGCTCCGAGTATATTTTGGCAGGCGAAACGGTTTTCGAGAAGCTCCAGGTTCATTCCTTTTACAAAAGCGTTAATAATCACGAAACAGAGGTATGATCAACTCACAGTGTCAAGATGGCGCCATCATCGTAAAAAGCATCGTCCTCTGAGAATGTAACAGAGCATTCTTGCTCAACATTAGACGCCGGGCCATATCTTTCCGGAGAGCTATCAGATAGGTCTAAGATATCATTGCGATTTTTTGTATTCCTTTCGCCGTCGCTTTCTTCCTCGCTCGAACTTTGAACAATTTGCCGGCCACGATATATCTTTATACGCGGAGATTTCACTATCTCTTCTGGTGAAACCTGGCTGAGGATAGAAGGGCACGTAATCAAATAGCCATATATTAAGGTAATTGACTTACGTTCGAGGTGTGGCGCTAGTAATATCTAGAGCGGCCCAAGAACCCGGTGGCAAACCCGGATCACTCAAAGTTTCAAAATCAAAAACCGTTAATCGTTGATTCTCACAAGAGCACTTACGATTCATCCGAAGAAATTTCAATTACTTGGTTAGCTGAGTTGTTCCTTATTGTTATATTCAATAATCAGATACAAGAACATCAGCTATTCCATACCTCTCTTCCTCGCTGTCAGGAATAATTTCACCTGCTCGCCAACTATCATGCCGCTTGAATAAGCCTGCTCTAGCTGGAGTTTTGGGGATCGTTTGTGACTTTGTTGGCGTCTGGGTCATAGAGATTATGAGGACTAGAGTTAGATACAAAAAATGGAAGAAATCATGTCAAGTTTTATACGTCTCCAAGTTATAGCCGTACAAAGGCGCTCAAGTACTTAATACACTACAAAGGAATTCTTTGCTTTGATTTCGAACACCCAGTCACATGATCGACGCGTCCTTATATCCTTAATCCTTTGTATCCTTAATCCTTTGAGGCCTTGAGGCCTTATTAACTATTCCCGAGCCCTTTGATACAAAGCAGTTCGATTTACAAAGAACTTTTATTCAACTATCAGGCTTGTATAGGATAACAATACTTTTCTCTAGATGACGTTGGCGTTTGTGTGCGGTTAATTAAGGTCCATGTCATGACAGCAAAAAGCAAAATAAAAAGAGTGATGCAAGATTTGAAACATGGTTATTGCTCTACAATGACCAGATCTTTAGAGCCGCGTCTCGACCACCCGTAACTAAGTATCGGTCCATATAACGCAGCCTTTCTATTGGCTTGGTATGTCCATTGGTCAGCAAAGTTGAGTGTTGCATGCTTGTTCGGTTGAAAATCTAGGAGGTTTACTCAACACTCAGTCTAGAGCAAAAGGAAACAGGAAATTCACCTTTACACCGTTCTCCCCAGCGGCAGCGATTATTTTCCGAGTATCAAATTGCAAGCCAGTGACGGCATGATCGTACTTTATAGTTTCACAGGTTTCGCCAGTACGGAGGTCCCAAATCTACACTGCAGTCAGCACTAGTGACAAAAAGTAGATATGTAACATACTCTGATGGTCTTATCAAGGCTCCCACTTGCAATATGTATCTCATCAAATTGAAGACAGCTGACGGGCGCAGTATGACCAAGTAGAGTGCGATGGGCTTGACCAGTCCGCACTACAATAGGTAGATAGATAAGGAAATGCTGAGTGATGAATGTCGTTCACGCACTGTCCCACATTCTGACAGCACCATCTCCACTACCACTTACAAGACCATAGCCCCAGAACTGGACACCACCCACGAAATCTTCGTACATGTCCCAACTACCATCCGCATAAGGTGGGGTGGGTATCGCAAAAGTATCGAGAGACGATCTCCCATAAGCATCGCTAGCTGCTGATGAGCGAACTGATTTGGGCGGGTGTGACATTGCCCAGAGTATGTCCATAGTCATGACACACTGTCCCGTTGTAAGATCCCACTGACGCAATGTCTTGTCAGACGCACCCGTCACCTGGAATATGGAGGTAAGGAACACGAACACAAACACGGGTCATCACAAATTATATCCCTTACCAGACATTCATCCTCGAAGTATAATGCCGTGACAGCTTTTGAATGCCCTTCCAACGATCTCACACACGAGCCATTCTTCTCTGGGGTGTCCATCGTACCATCTCTGATACTACTCACTTTGCTTGACGACTCAGTATCTCTCCCATCCTCATCTTCCTCTGGCAGACTGTCAAGTCTGACAAACCCCCCCTCTTCCCAACTATCAGCCTCATCATCTACCCGCCTCAGATCCCACAGCTTCACATTTCCATCTTCACCACCAGTCAAACAGACATGATCCTCTACCTGAACGCACTTGACTGTTCCATGATGACCCCGCAGCCTTCCCATCTCTGATCCAGAGAAAAGATCCCAAACACGCGGTTGGTCGTCCTCATGCGAGGCACTCACTAATACGCCATAAGGCTCTGAGAAGTCAAGGGCCGTTATGGGGGTTGTGTGGCTATCAAGGGTCTGGGAGGGTAAAGGCCTGACTTAGTATCGAACAGAAACAATACCGTAAATCGGGTCACCATGAAAGCAATTCCTGGAGGAAGTTCGTCATGTTCAGAAGGAAGAAACGTGGGTCCTAAGCAAGGCGCATCAAATCAGTTGGGGATATAAAAACCAACAAGATCGCACCTTTCCGTCTCCGAGAACTTGCTGGAAGATTCGGCGGTTGGGTCGAGTTTTTGGGCGCCTGACTTGATGTTTGCTCAAATTCAAGTCTCTCTTTCACACCAACCACTGATACAAGGTAAGGGCTAGGAATGAGGATACAAAACGTAATGTTTGCCTCACATTCGTCGTCGAGTTCCAGCTCATCTTCCTGCAACTTTAACAGATCCTGCTCTAGTTTGACTCGTATGTTGTCTAAAGCCGCTATTTTATTGGTTATTTCGGCTATCTCGCTTGTAATGAGACTCTAACAAACGCCTTTGAGACAGTAACCTGGAAGTAAAAAGTGAGACAAAACATACCCTTCGAACGTGTAAGTTTTCCTTGTCCCGTTTGATTTCCTTTGTCTGCCGTGCGAGTTCTTCCTTCCCAAGAGTCTTCAGCGTACTCAAGCTTTCCCTACCCCGTTTCTTTCCTCTTCTCCCCACCTCAGCACCCGGCACAACAACAATCTCGTCCTCGTTTGCCCCATTGCGCAGTCCGTTGCCGTCGTCCTCCGCCAAAAGACCCCTAGCGTTCATGCCCAGCTTCTTCAATCCGATTCTTGGTGTATCCACATTCCTCATTTGCCGCCTCCTCGTCCGACTCTGGTCAGCACTTGGAATCGTGGCATTGAACCCACGCAATAAGCTGATATTAGAAGCGACACCTTCTGGTTCGGGTACATCGGCATCCAACAGTTCCTCTGTGGCCTCCACAATTTGTAGGTCTCGTGAGGTAATTCGACGGGTGAGTCCCATCCGAAGTGGCGCCCTGCCTAGAGTTGCAAAATCCATATGCGACTTTGGAAAGCTGGAGTCACCGACGGACGGTCTTGGTGGGCGCGAAGCGACCGTTGAAGCTGAGTTCATCATCCGTGGCGTCATTATAACGGGGGCTACTATGTAGTAGAGTTAGCCGTGTTTTCACTCAAAAGCTCAGAGATAAGCGAAGCGTACAGTCTGATAGTATACGAGCAGAATCCCTCTTTTTGTGATGAAAAGGAGCCATGAAAATGTTCTGGACCAGTTCCAGTTTACTTGGACCCGAGGAACTGTCTGTTACTAGAGGGCCCAGGGCAGCACGAGCATTTCTTTTTTTCCCATCAGAGAGCCTGTCTTTAGACTCGGCATCCATAGGATGGCAAACTCTTGAAACGTTGGATAAGGCAGCACGATACTGGGAGGCAAGTTACTCCGACCTAAGCATGCTAAATTCAAACATTACGACAAAGTTCTCACGGTTACAAAAATGGTATGTCTCTGCCAAATTGTAGCTACTTGGAGTTGCCGCATTCTACCCTAGCTACAAACGTTGGTAAAAGTTGCTGAGATGCCCCCGAACACGGGTGAGTGGATGTTTACCATCCAGAAGCCAATTACTCATTAAGATATAATAGTACATCACCAAGCAGTCATAAAACTCGTCGCCAGTAGTGACTCCATAAGTTTTGACCTATAAACACGGTCTATGCCGGGCAGTTCCAATCGCCCAATGTGCTTTCTAAGTCCAGCTAAAATCCACGAGAATGCCGAGCCCATACGGACGTAAATCATACTCCTTGCGAAGGAGAGGTAGATGCTGGTTTGAGAAATGTGGTGTTTGCTTATCTGTCACGGTAGTAACAGTCTCGGGCAAGGTTGGCGATACAGGTGACGACAGCGACGGAGATGGATTCAACAGAGAAGACAAGTTGACAAACGACCCAAAATCGCCTTCTAGGGTGTATCGGACGAAGCGGAGGAATGCTCGTATGTTTCGTGACGTGATGATACTGGTAGAATTCAGGAAGATACTCGCTTGTGAGTTTTGCGAATCAGAGGTTAGAAGCATCGTGGAATTGTCAGATCCATTGGGGGATGTAAGTATAGATGGAGTAACGTCGGAGCTATTGCCCTCCATGGAAGCCTCTTCTTCCACTTTTTGTTGGCGTTCCAAATCGTCCTTTAAACGTTTAACGCTGGTAAATTCCCAATGTGTGACGTTGAACGGCTCAAAAAGACCACCAGCTGAGAAGTCGCACCAACACCGGTCCACAGCCCGCATCACACTGGGAAGGGGCTTGGTAAAATTGGGTGATAGTGTATTGTTCAATGCATCAGCAAAGGTGGTTACGTTGTCTGCCCAAGGTGTCGAAAGTGGGCTATCGAGAGGAAATGGTTGCCAGTAACACGACGAAACAAAAAGTGTAGTCAGAAGTACGATGCAATAAAAGCTGTTATATGAAGGTGATGAACTGGTAAATGAATGTGACAGATGGAGAGTGACTGACCAAGGTTTTGCATGCATAGTCAACGAAAAGAGAAAAAGTAACAAGAAATAAGGTGGTGCCGTAGGTAACGGCAGTAGTAAAAGTGGCAAGAACCAACGAGTACACCTAGAAAGTAAAATAAGTATGCTCAGATGAAGATATGCCTGAACACATACCACATGGTGATGCTTGTTTAACGCCAACCTGTGTGTTGCCATATCCGGACATTTTGATCACGTAACATCTCAAAACTTTCTGGAGCCTTCTACACGGCTGGGCTTTTAAATTTCTCAATTTCAAGTCATTTTTCATAACTATCATTGAACAATGACTCAACAACACCCAGAAGTCTTGTGGGCACAACGTAGTTCAGAAAATGAAGAGGAAAAGGTAAATCCATATCTCACGATCGATGTCTTTTCGTCTAGTTCTCATACAAATTTCCAGAATATCATCTTCTTGACTGTCAACCTCCCAGACATCCAAGAATCATCTTTAGTTTACGACATTACACCGACGTCTATCACATTCAAGGCCAAGACAGGAAAGTATGTCCTTTAATCCTCTTAGGACTCAAAGCCACTCTTTAACCAACGTATATTTCATAGTCCCTCTAAAGGGATCGACGGAAAAGAATACGAGTTCAACTTGGACTTGTTTGCCGAGATCATTCCTGATGTTTGTATCCCCACTTTCTAGACCTTATAGATGTTCCCGATCTCATACATCACTTAACGACATCTAGAATTCAACGAGGAAACTTACTACCCGTTCCTTCAGCGCAACCCTCCGCAAGAAGGAAAAGAATGCTGAGTACTGGCCCAGACTAACAAAAGAGAAAGTCAAGAATGCGTTCATCAAGACCGACTTCAGCAAATGGGTAGACGAGGACGAACAGGAAGGTGCAGCTCCTGTGGAAGATGACCTTGATCCTATGGGTGGCATGGGTGGCATGGGTGGTATGGGTGGTATGGGTGAGGTGCAGCTCCTGTGGAAGATGACCTTGATCCTATGGGTGGCATGGGTGGCATGGGTGGTATGGGTGGTATGGGTGGTATGGGTGGTATGGGTGACATGGGTGGTATGGGAGGCATGGGAGGCATGGGTGGTATGGGTGGTATGGGTGGTATGGGTGACATGGGAGGCATGGACTTTGAGAAGGTATGCCATGCTTAAAACCCAAGCTTTGTATCTAACATAGTCCTAGATGATGGCACAAATGGGTGATAAATCAGGTGGCTCTGGAGGTGCGCCCAACGATGGTGATGACGGAGATCACGATTCAGATGATGATGGCCCACCACCCCTTGAGGACACTGAACCCCCCAAGTAAAATTAATAGAAGGACTCACGCGTCGACTTGCTCATGATGTACACTGTAGCAACAGATTGCGACGAACTGCGCCGTTTTTTGATAACCCATGATGTGAACAAGTACATGTTATTAGTAGACATAAGACATCAAATTTCCCTTTATTGATGCTGCTCTTAACACGTTTCCCCGTAACTATGATACGGGTACACAAACGCCTCAATTTGATGATTATAGCTCTTCCTTAGGCCTATATCATGTTCGAAGATTCCAGAATATCTCAGCTCCAGGGATTTTACGCCGCAGCCTCTATTGTTCTATTGTGACCTCAAGCTTCCCATCGAGCCATCGGACAGACACACTGCAATAGAACAGATCAGAAACGAATAAAGCAAGGTAAGGTTTAGTGTACTGAGTAAGATCGTCGACAATATAATCTGGATGGGCATCGGACTTGTCAATAGTTGTCCGAGGGGTCGAAGTGCAGACAGCCAGAGTTTTGGCACCAGCGGCGTGGCCCGACTTTAGACCAGCGATAGCATCTTCGACCACTAGACCTAACGGGTTGATTATCAAACTAGGTGTTACGGTTTGGCAGAGGCAACATTTATAACCAACAGTTTTTAGGATCGACGCCACACCTTAGGGCACCCGCTAGATATGGTGCAGGATGTGGTTTGCCGTGTGAGACATCATTAGAAGTTATAAGTCCAAGTACTGGGAGTGGGATGCCGGCACGAAGGAGTGCACGGGGTGCATAATTGTTCGACGCTGGTAGAGTTTGGATTAGGCCTGAGACAATTTAAACCTTCGGCGGCAGCTCTCACCTGACGTCACGATGGTCCAACCTCCAGCACCCGTAGAGGTCAGCTACAGGATTTCAAGTTCCTTACACTCAACCTTTTAAGGCACCACGTACCTGCGAGATTAGTGTAGCTGCACCTTTCAGAGCTGTGGGACCGCCCTTAATTACTTCATCCTCAAAGAGATCAATTTCAGCCTAGGGATAAAAAGGAAAGAGTCAGTGGTCTCAAAGATAATCAGCGTGTCAAGGAAGGCGGCACAACCAATAACTTTGCCTCATCCTCGATTCGACAATATTCTTTCAGTGTATCGTAGAGCCTCCTACCATGTGTAGCATGGGCAATGACAGAGGAGTCTCCGAGTGAGTAGAGTTTCGCCCATATCTCCCAGGCCTTCAATACACCTGGAGTGGAATCAATGAGGGTTCTGTAAATATTGTAGGGTAGTGAGCATTGACGCGGGGGCTCTTCGCTAACAACGGAAATTATATAGATGAAGGCCCACCCGTCCATGTCGAATAAGATCTATATGGGTTAATCCAATACTCAGTCAATGAACTACGTGCAGCTCTGCTGAAGTACACACAGCATCTACAGTGATTGTAGTCGGAGGCATATTTGAACAGCAAACAGCGTCAGATGAGAAAGTGATGGATCAAGATGCTGGCCTATAGCCAGCCCCAAATATAGCGGCCCGATCCGGCTAATGCGGAACGTGGGCAATTAGCGATCGCGATGGGAAGTAGCACTGGTCGAGTTGTGTAATCGTCATTCCACTGTTACGTTACTTGCTGAGATTAAACCCTTTAGCCCCCTGTGGGGCACGATCTTCTGAACAGAGGTCTCGATATATTCAAGTCTTCCGCTCCGCGCCACGCTGGCTTGTTTTGTGCGCTCCGAGCATATTTATTCCTTTACACATATTGCTCAACTTGCTACAGAGTGTATCCATAGGGGTATATCTGGTAAATAGCTGACCTTTATATCAAAGGGTGCTGAAATCGTTGTCGTCATAGAAAGCCTTAAGCGCTGAGATTTCTATGGAGCGGGACGTTTGCAAGCTTGTTGTGCTTTATATCACAAAGAGTGGATCGCTGGGTGCTAGCTTTCCTCAGAACTTGGCAATTTAGTCTGCAGATTGGATGGATCGACGTGAGACACCTACCAGCATCTCGGTCAGCCCAGGGGGTGCCTCGATAAGTGTGGGTGTTTGGTGAAATTGGTTACCGTTTACAAAAAATCACTACAGCGCAAAGAACGTGGGGACTATATGTGGCATGCAAAGGTATGCACAATCTGGTGTGTTCACTGGCTTCGGGCGCCGTTGTAATGATTGTACTGGACACATGTCGATATGGATATATGTGTAGAACAACGCTGCGAAGGAGAGGTGTATATAAGGCTAGCTCCTGATGCAGTGCGGAGGGAAAATGAGAGTAATCATTGTCGACGCAGATTAGACTGGCCTGTAATGGCCTATGAGTCTTTACTGCTTCGTTCTTATGGAAGATCTCTATGTGAGCTGTGGCTCCCATTGTCTGCTTGTCTTTGAGCTCCAGGCGTGGATGACGGCATGGCTGACCTTAAATTCTTGTACCAGTGGGTGAAGCGGATGTCGAACAGAGCTTGGCTTTGGCAGCATTTTTTTTTTTTGAACGACCTTCAAAACCTGTAAGGTCAGCTTCGACAGTATTGTGGACAGGAACAGATGGAGAGGGCCATTGAATCATTACCCGTAGCCTGGGCTACTTGTGTTGGCCCTCAGGTCGGTGTTGGAAATTTGACCATTTGCGGAATTTCAGTTTCTTACCTTCATACTCCCACATCTCTTCTTCTCCTACGACTCTCTGCGGAGCCTCTTGATTTCGAACACTTTTAATCATTGATCGTCAAGAATTTTTTCAAAACGCCTGGGATGCATGGTTCGTGCGGCTGAGACAAATGGTAGGCTTCTGGGTCATTTCTTGTAGCACCCCACTTACTCAACATTCTTCCTAGCACAAGCGCAAACAGCCTCCATAGGCTCGTCGAACAGCAACAGCACTACCCAGGTGAAATAGTCACCCCGCCGTTGCCAACTACTCGATTCGTAAAACCTCAACCGTCAGAAAAATCTGAGAGTTAGCGCCTTGGGTCTGAGGCATTGACAGCCTTCTCTTTCGGCACGTAGCACACTTTGTCGAAAATTTCTAGGGGTTTGGATATGTGGGCCAAGGAATGCCGCTGTTGATAGATTATGCACGCCATCGAGTGAGTACCGCCGCCGCTGTTTCACATGGACACATTCTGATATGTGGTCTCCGCCCCATCAAAAATAGGCCTATCTGAGCAGGATCCATGGGAGCAGGGCTTGCAAAATGCGACGGTGGAATAATATGCAACGCCTTCAATTCCCGTGAACAGTTTAAAGTCATTCTGACTCGTCTCCAGACAGCAGAGCACCACGGAAATCCAGTCTCAAGCTTTGAATACTCTCCTTGGCCGATCTTTGGAACGACATAGGAGACTCCGGCACAAAAGACCGCCAGATAGTAGGCATTTGCTCAAGTCTCGCATACACCCAACTAAGTTGATTAGTCTCGTCTCTTGATGCATGCCTTTTCATGTGCTTGACTTCTTGGGTGTGACTGGAGGTACACTTGATTGCCATTTGATAGTGGTAGTGTTCTTGCGTTACAACGCTAAAAGTTCAACTTGAAGTGCTTCTTGGTAGGCCACCATCCATGTTGATGCATGCGCTGAACAAGATTTCATTTGTAGGGATCAAACACCACCTGCCTTTTCATTGTGCATAAGCTGTCGATGTAGTAGTCGGATCCAAAGAGACTACTGACTCACTTCGCGAAACGTGTTGGGCGATCCCGTGACCCGCCAGTCACATTTCGATTTCCATAAAGGGAACAACAGTGGAAGGTGCATAGGAGCATAATGGCCTTGGTCAAGACAGATTCTAGAGACTGGGAGTATAATCTTCTGTATGAAAAGCCACATTCTGCGCCGATTGGCAGGCGCCCGCGCTGGGTAAACTGGGAGAAGGTTCCTTTTTAGCCGCTGGTCAAGTATGTCGTTGTATACGCCATAGGCCAAGTCCATGAACAGAATTCATATCGCTATACTAAACTCTGTGCAATTTTTGCTCGGCTGGATGGAACGCCGTACCAACCTCGCAGATTACTGGGAGAGAAAGTACATCCCGTCGACTGCATCGTAGCGCTCTCCTACGGCTCGCTTGTTCGCCCTTTCTCGCAAAACAATGGTTGCAGTTTGGCCTGCCTCGATCGTTTAAATGCCAGCAATCGAGATGGAGGGAGTCCCAAACCACGAACATGAAGCTTCCTCGCGTTTGCTACTTGTCGTGCCTGTTCTGGCGCAACTCCTCGACCCCTGGACCTCGTGTAGGCCTGCATCGGCATTTCATACTACGGCCATTTTCTTCATTGATCGGGAAAAACGGAAGCAAATTCTCGATCACACTTGGTGAGGAGTATATGTTGGTTGGTGCAATGGTTGGTTGTGTGCAATAACCAATACGAGAGAGCCGACTGACGCGACTTCCTAATGGTCAATGCCGAGCGGGCCTCCATTTTATTTTATTTTATTTTATTTTATTTTATTTTTTCAAACCCTCGTTTATGAAAAAATGCTCCTGGGTTTTAAAAACGCATTCAACGGGGGCAGAGACCCTGTTTACATTTCTTTCATCTCTTTCCTTACTCTGTTTCTACCTACTGATGTCCAGCGGACAAGGTAACTTCCATAAACTATAACTTACTCCAAACTTGGTCGATTGATACAGAATTCTACAGTGCCGGAAAAACTCATCACCCGCCACAAGAAAAAAATTCGTTCACATCATCCACATAGATGGGCACCGTATCGGCTACCGCAATACTCCCTTCAACGGATGGAAGCCATGGACTTGGTAAGCGACTTAGCCAGCGACATTTCCAGGACATTGCGCTTACATTTCCTCCCTTTTGGCGTGTTGTTAAGGACACGTCTGCTATTGAAGATGGGGTTAGAATCGTATTGCCTCATGGTGTACGCTTTATTTCCCTTCCACCTGCCTGTTAGCTATACTAACAACACCCAGCCACCTCTCAGAAATGACTTTGCGGTTCTCGAGCGTCGTCAGCGCGGAGGTGACCCTCACGCCGGACCTATCAATATGATTCTCGCCACGATTTTAGTAGGTGTTCTTCGATTGCATTCCTCCCTCATGCTTACCACTCTTCCGTTAGGACCTCGTTCAGGTTTTGAGACGAGCATTTTTTGGAGCCTGAAATCAAAGGAAGCCGAAATTGCGAAGCGACCCACATCCCATTTGAAAGCATTGCATCCTATTTTAACATTGTTCATATTACTTACTACTTCACCTAATTCAGTACTGCCATCTGAAACAAAAACACAAACGAACACTAGTCATCTCGTCCACATACCTATACACTGTTAATTAGCTACATTGCTTTCTTGTTATCTAGTCATATATTGCTTTCGACTCCATCAAAACAGCTACTTGGACTAAATGTTCAGGGTGTATTTATAATATAAACACAGTTTATTTTCATCGACTTTAGATTGAAAGCTCCATATAGCCAGGCGAAGAGCGATCCATGGATCGGCCCGTTTGGAGACATATCAAGATCGATAATAAGTATACGTCGGTTGGCAAGCTTACACCCGCTTTGATCGCGAGTGTCTGTTCTCCGTCACACCACCAATCCCTCGAGTAGTTACCTTGAGCTGAGAAAATCCGACAATATGCATTTATTACGCTAACCTTTTGTTTGTGATATGAAACAAGGCATTTGAACCTGAAAGTGCCCAGTTCGTACGGCTTGCATCGGAATCGTCCAGCCTGTATATGGCTTGCCATACGGTGTGCGCTAGCCACACAGCCCGTTGAAACATCCATTTGTGCCTGTGGATTCATACCCCACAACTGTAACAGCTTCGTTGACCGACCTCGACCGGAAGAACGGCGCCCCGAATACTTGAATTGAGCGGACGACTTTTATTGTATCGGGTCGGGTGGACTAAGGTGGGAGATTGTCCGAATTTTGGCGTTGATACGTGCATCTACAGTTCGGGGTCTTTTCCAGTCTATGAGCATGGGCGTGTTCGGTGAGTTTAGCCTTGTATCTGGTGGCAAAGGGAAGGAGGGTTGTCACATACATCGATCAAAAAAAACAGTGCCAGGAAAAGTGTCCTTGACTCAGTGAGCGGAATTGGGAAACACCTGCTTTTCTTTTCAATGAGAGGCGTCGCTGTAATTTCTTTGCTGCTGAAGAAAAGAGAGCGCTCGAGAGCAGCTGCGCTAATGGAATTGCGTTCATATTTCAATATATCTCGAAGGGCGTAGGTTTCCAGGCTCTACGCCTATCCGATCAGATCAATTAACTCTTCGATACATTCATCCCCGAAAGACGGAAAGAGGGAACCATTGCATCAACCTATTTCTTCAGGAGCGTGCCCGCGCCAGGAAACTTTTGAAGTGGTTGTGAAGATCTTTTATTTGAAAGGTATGAAAGTTGTAGATCCGCTTATTGATGTTTGCTCCATATTGGTGGTAAGGATGTATGTGAGACGTCGGGGCTCCTGATGAGAGAAACGAGTTCATGGGAGGCTGTAATTTAAAGTCCATACTATTTGTACTTCTTCGCGTTTAGCCACGTATACGTTCCAAGGGTTGCCAGTGGTACGCCACAGTAATGGTTACAAGAAGGCATAGTCATGACCAGCGTCGCGACTTTTGACAGCTGCTTTGAGGCCGGATTCGTAGTCGTGTCCTCTGTCAATCGTACGCCTAACGTAATAATAGTAGGCGTTGTTCCGAAGGTTTTTTTGTTCGTCCTTGATCAACGTGCAAGCGGGTTCAGCTAGTAATCCGGATGATTCGAATTATGGGTGGTAGATTTCAGAGCAAGCCATTATGTTTGAAAGAAGTCACTAAAGATGCAGCTAGACGCTTAATAGAGTATCTCCATCGTTACCCATCTCCGCTGTTGTCCGTCCGTATTTATTCCAGTATGACTCCTTTATAAAGGAAGCCCGTCTGGTTTACACTCATCCCTGAAAACTTGACTTGGTGTCCATTTCCATTCTTTGATCAACTCTCCATGAACGAGCGCTCGATATGAAAACAACATTAGCGCTTCTTGTTGTGCTGCGCATGACCATCTCTGCAGCGCCGCAGAACGACCAGCATCTAGGAGACCAGATCAACGGTAGGGGCAAAGGGCAGAGGAGCGGAAACGGTAGCGTCAAAGGCAACGTACAGCTTTACACTGGTGCTGGAGAGTGTTCGTATACTTATGTTTCTTTTCCCTAGCTCAGCAATTTCGTGACAGCAAGTAACGGACTTGAGTCGAGTGCTAATTCCATGACTTCACCTTCAAATGACGATCCTCAAATGTCGCTAAGTTCGTATCTGTTTAGGGCTCTCAGTTGCACGCTGATTCATCATTTTCGAAGAAATAGACCCCAGAGGTGTTTTAAGTGATGGAGAAAGTACGCATATGGGTGCCGAGGGGCTTGATAACATTCTGAAATACCGCCACAAACCTCGTACGACAGATGTGCCCCCCAATGGTTTGTCGTGCCACATAAATTTGGACCTTCTTGCTTACTTGAATATATGATTACCAGGTCAAACTGCATCGACGATCAGCTTTTGTCTTGCCCAGTCAAATCTTCCACTCACCGACGTCAAGCAGATACAGACTGGCTCGTTTAACCTGGTTCCTGTAGGCGTTATTCCATCGGTCGACGATATGCCTTCGGCGAAGTTCACATCTCCCAAAAATGGTGAAATCCTTAAGCCCAACACAGAGTTCACAATATCTATGGCTATCCGTGGTATGCAAGCAGGGGGGTTTGTAAAAACCAACAAGGACTATTTATCTGCGCCACAGCAGTTAAACTCCAAAGGCCAAATCATAGGTCACTCGCATGTTGTTGTGGAGACACTCACTGCGCTTGACCAAGCTGATCTCCTCGATCCTAGAAAATTCGCATTTTTCAAGGGTTTGAATGCGGCCGCTGCTGGAGGGATCCTTACCGCAAATGTCACCGCTGGGCTTCCAGCTGGGTTTTACAAGCTGTCGTCTATCAACACAGCTGCCGACCATCGACCAGTTTTTGTGCCGGTTGCACAACATGGTTCGCTTAACGATGTCGTATATGTAAGTGCCGCTTCATGGTCCTGACCTCGGGCTAATACCGTTGTAGTTCACAATAACTACCGATGGTGGTTGAACGAGTCCGCTATTATGTCACGCAAGCTCACCCTACTGTAATAATTCTGATGATTGATAAAGGGCACAGCTGAGAGTGGGGCAACCACGACGAAGGCCATAAACAGTAAAGCTGCAGTACGTTTTGGCCATCAGAATTTCTAAGGAGTATTTTGGCCTTAGCGAACATCTGCAAGTAACTTTTTTACATGAAAAAGTAAGTCAAATCGAGTGGCAAAGTCGAGGACTAGGGGCAAGAAGGTTCTGACGTCGCTAGTAGTTCGAATGTTGCTCAGCTTTCGTGTTGCTATTCTCCAACAAGGACAGTCCAATTGTTGGGTTGATTTTTTTAGGTGCTCGAAAGTAATCATAGTGTTGGAGGCTCCTAAAATGTGCAGTGGGGAGTAAACTACAATGAAACCCATGTTTCTTCATGCAAGGCGAGACTCAGCGAGGTCTTTATAGTTATGCCTAGTTCTATGACGACACGAGATCTAAATGCGGTATGCCATGAAGTAGGGCTGACAATATTGTTAGAAAGATACTAAAAAGATGATTACAGAAGGATAAAAGGTCAGCATGACCAGACACTTGATGGAAATGTTCTTTCTTTCTTAATGTCTACGTTCAGCTTCCCAGCGAGCTCTCATGAGTCTGAAACCCTCAGATCTTGTACGGATGTTCATGGCTGGCGCGATTAATTGTAATTGCGCCGCTTGCAGGTGCGGAGTTACCAAGGAGTCGGTGCGGATTACCTACAGAAGAGAAAAGGATGATGGGAAATATCAGGAGGAGCTCCGGAGGATTCTTACCGATCCGATGGCAAGAAAAAACGAAAACGTAGCGGCACTGCTCAACATGTATTGGGAGAGCGTAGCCATAAATCCTCGGGGACCTACTCCTCCTCTTCAAAAGTAGGTCAGGACTAGGGGCGTCAGGTGGAAAAATACATATTCTGACCTTATGATGCTCCACGAACCAAAGAGAAAGCCGATTGTTAGACCCACACCGCCACCCATGAGTGCACCCATTCTGCCAAAAGGTTAAACTCGCCATATAGTTGTAGTACGACGGCTCTTACTTCACTATGCGGTGATGATGTTTGTATCAGCCTTCGTTACGCAGGATATCAAGTCAAGACACACTTTTTTGCCAGATGGAGGGCCCGTCATGTCTGTGTGGTACAGCAGCCATTGTCGTTTTGCAAGTTCGACGAGCTTGAGTGAGTAGTTGGTGGAAAGGCAAGTCACGGGGACGCGAATTCCATTCCTGGATAGGACCTACATACTGATTACCTACTTATCAACAATGTCGCAGCCTTCGCTCTCCTTCCCGCGTGCACGGCAAGCTCAAATTAGTGCTTATAACTGGTCACAACTTTAGGAAATTTGCTAATTAATCTTTATAGTTCGAGCCAACCAGCGGGATCTATTTCATGTATTTTCATTGAGGGAACAAGCACAAAGTGTGGTCCGGTCATGGCTTGGTTAGTTTTTGTTTCCTGAACCCACAAGATGTCACTGAATGCCGAGCAGGAACGAGGTGGTTGAATAGGTGGGATAAGGAAGTTGACTTGCTAGTAAGACTTCTGTATTATGGCATAACTACTGGGCGAGGTCAGTAAGCATCAATATCAGGAGTTCATCCGGGGCTGATTCCCAGTGTAGCTATGCAAACTCTGGGGGAGGAATACACGGATATTTGGCAAACCTCACAACGCCGTACTCCTCCCTCATATCGAACGCGCACAGGTCTCATTCTCGTCCCGGCCTTGTCTTCATATGCCTTTAACAAGCTGAGCAATCTACAACCTTTGCGGGAGCGGTATCCACGAGTTGTAGAGCTATTTAAGAAGCTACCTCTGGGACTCGACACAATCTCTGAGATCAATCTAGCTGTCTTTTATTTGAGAGGAACATATTATGATATTATGAAGAGGGTATTTAGGGTCCACCATGTATGTTCGGAATTCGTGGGTCGCCGTCTTTAACCACTTATCATCTTTCAAAGCTATCATCAATACCGGAAGATCCACACACGAAGCCGCCGTCTTATTCTTTACTGGGGCTCTTGATCATAGTCCGGGTCGTTCACCGTCTTGTAACAGTAATCCGAACAACACAACCTTGGTTATCAGGTACGGCTGGTGGCAAGGGGAAGGAAAAAGCAAGGGAGGTACCAGAGTCAGCAGAAATGTATCTGGATGATCGACCTGTGTCATTATTTATTGATGCCGAGAATGCAGAAGGAGAACCAGCTGAGGAAGACGAAAGGACTATGCTGAACGTGGTTTCAATTCCGGAGTCATTGCGAGCCTCAAGGAATTGTACTCTTTGCTTAGAGGAGAGGACCGACAGCTGTTCGACAGAATGCGGTCACCTATTTTGCTGGAATTGTATTGTTGGATGGGGTCGAGAAAAGGTAGACTGGCACGCGAGTTTTCTGTTTGTTTTTGCTGAAATGTCTGCCCTGTTTACAGCAAGAATGTCCACTCTGTCGGCAATCGCTTAATCTTACACGACTCTTACCCATCTATAATTTGTAGAGTTTGAAGACAATGTATGATACAGTCAGGACAGGTCAAATATGGTAAAGGGTTGGTGCGACACTACAGCTTTGATTTATACTACTTGTTGAATGAGAGTGATATTGTCGCCTTTTAGTAAAATGCGGCCTGCGGTCTACATCAATTATGTGGGCATTAAGGGCATAGGACTTGGAACAGACCTAGTTCTCTTCTAGGTTTGGCATCTTTAATGTAAACTTCCGCGGCGTCATCCATTACAAGGTTCATAAATTCATCAAAACCCTGTGTAACTGGGTCAATAAAAAATACTGACGCGATCGAAGGCGAGCAGGATAATGGCGAGCGGCACAAGTTTGGCGTTTTCAGAAGTTTAATCGTCGTGATATAAGGCTATTAAAAGAGGATACGCACTATGATCTGCCCCTCAATCCGCATGTCAATATTATCGTACAGCCAGATGACGACTTTGGTTTTCTAGGATGGGAAGGTGATTAAAGGCTTTGTATTTACTATGAGCAACTGACTTGTTGCAGATTTTTAAAAATCACGTTCTGAATGAATGTAAGTTATATATATGAGGTTTAGAGTAGTAAAATACAATCTCACGATGGGTTGAACCATCACGCGTTGTTGGCGTCCTGACATGGTGGGCGAGGGCAGTAAGAACAAGATGTGGATGAGTTGAGGGCGTTAGATCAGCCTTCGTCCAAAGGTTAGGGTATGTCCCTGTGCACGTGGTCCAGAATTTGATCCAACGAAACTGGACAGCAAAGGCGACGCGTTGTCAGTTACACAGTGATATTAGTTTCCAGCATGGAGGTGGGTCGCAGCGCTTCTTTGCGCAAGGATTCTAATGACCCAGTTTACAGGCCTTTGCTCCTGCTAATTCTTCAACTGCGGCAGCAGTTACATTTATCACATTCGTGCAAGACCTTAAGAAGAAGACCAAGACATGGGGTCCTATCATTGACCTTTGCGCTAACGGGGAGAAGACTTTGGAGCGATTCAGATATCAATTTCCCGATGATTGGCTCTACAGTGACCAACTTAGAGGAGAATGGAGTGCTTACAATGAGATACTGAAAAGGAAGAATGATTCTATTCAGGAGCAGCTCGGTCAGCTGTACTTTATATCTAACTTTATTGCGCATGCTCATTACTGTTCTACTATGCAGCGGGGCTACAACTCAAAATTGTTGCCGAGGATAAAATAGTGGAGAACAAGATTGCCGATATTCTACTAGAATGGGAACAAACCCGTCCTGTTCAGGGAAGTATGCGCGCAGACACTGCAATGAACACCATCAATGTATTTGAAGGCAAACTTAATCGCGTCCAAGAAGAGTACGACCTCGTATGCAGGGCCAAGGAGGCGCTCGATCTAGACCTCGCAAGGCACACGCGCCTCGAGCCTGTGTTTGAGGAATTACGCGATCTAAAGGCGGTTTGGACCGCGTTGTCCGGTATCTGGAGTCAAATTGCGGAGCTCAGAGAGTTGTCGTGGGCAACTGTGCAACCAAGAAAGCTGAGGCAGCAGATCGATGGTCTCCTAAGCTCCACAAAGGAAATGCCAACTAGAATGAGGCAGTATGCTGCCTTTGAGTACGTGCAGGATGTGCTCAAGGGACTTCTCAAGTCCAATGGAATCGTTTCCGAATTAAAGTCAGAAGCGTTAAAGGATAGGCACTGGAAGCAGCTCTTCAAAGTTTTGAAGCTGCCATCGCAAATAGCTATGCCTCTGTAAGCACGGCCTGTCTGGTGGATACTTTCTTGAGAGCTCATAAATGTGCTAGCATGACACTTGGTCATGTTTATGACATGGACTTGAAGAAGAATGAGTCTCTGATCAAGGAGGTTATCATTCAAGCTCAGGGAGAGGTAATGCTGATCAATTTTAGTCCTATTCATGTCGTTCTTACGCATTGACAGATGGCTCTCGAAGAATACATCAAGCAAGTGAAAGAAACTTGGACAAGTTACACGTTGGAGCTTGTCAATTATCAGAACAAGTGCCGTCTTATCAGGTAGAGTACACTATTTTTTGCAGTCAATTGTTTGCCTTCATGATGCTGAACTATATTTTAGAGGATGGGATGATTTGTTCAACAAGTGTAGCGAAAATCTCAACTCGCTTACAGCAATGAAATTATCACCATACTACAAGGGTTAGTCTTTCTAAAATTCGGGCTTACTATGACTAATTGGTGGATCTTCGAAAAGTTTTTGAAGAAGAGGTGCACTTTTAATTATGTTTGTATTTACTAGTCTAACGTCTCAATTCAGGCAGCTTCGTGGGAAGAGAAACTCAACAAAGTACACGTGCTTTTCGGTAGAGTCTTGCTATTGCTCTGCATAGCGCTTAATCACTAACAAAACGTAGATGTCTGGATTGACGTACAGCGCCAATGGGTTTATCTGGAGGGTATCTTCTCTGGAAGTGCCGACATCAAGCATCTACTCCCTGTCGAAAGTTCGCGTTTCTCGGGTATTAACGTCGAGTTCCTAACAGTCATGAAACGAGTGTACAAGTCACCTTTCATACTCGATGTCATGAATATCGCCAACATCCAAAAAAGCTTGGAGCGGCTCGCTGAACTGTTACACAAAATCCAGAAGGCACTAGGAGAGTATTTAGAACGCGAACGGTCTTCTTTTCCTCGTTTCTACTTCGTTGGTGATGAGGATCTTTTGGAGATCATTGGAAACAGTAAAGATATTGTTCGCATCATGAAACATTTGAAGAAGATGTTTGCTGGTGTATCCACAATACTTCTGGATGAAGATTTGACGGAAATACAAGGGATGGCTTCGAGAGAGGGAGAGGAAGTTCGTTTTTCTGAACCTATCCAACTCAAGGATTACCCAAAGATCAATGATTGGCTGGCGAAGCTCGAGTCGATGATGCGCGTCTCTCTCGCTGATTTATTATGCACTGCGGTGATTGAGCTACAACTCTTCTATGGAAACGTCCCTAAACTCAGCATGGATCAACTTATGCCTTGGATGGAGAAGTTTCCAGCACAGCTAGTCACTTTAGCTGTCCAGGTTGCTTGGACCGCTTCCGTGGAAAGCTGTTTAGAGGCGGGCCAACCGCCTGATGCTCCCTTGGACACTGTTCATCAAGCGCTTGATCTTCTTGCAGACATCGTCCTTCAAGACCTTAATCCTGTGACTCGGCGGAAATGTGAACATCTCATCACAGAGCTCGTTCACCAACGGGATGTTATCCGTGATCTTATTCAGCAACATGTCCTTGATTCCCAGGGCTTTATATGGCTTTATCAAATGCGTTTCTATCTTGATCGTAGTGTCCAGGATCCTCTAGAAAGACTCTCTGTTCGGGTCGCAAATGCTTCATTCCCTTATGGCTGGGAATACTTGGGAGTCCCCGACCGCCTGGTTCAGACACCGCTTACGGACAGAGTATATCTAACACTAACTCAGGCTTTGGACACGCAACTAGGTGGTGCACCCTTTGGGCCTGCTGGTACAGGTGAGAATGGCTGAGCTTTGGTGATAGTGGAAAGACTTATCATGTATCAAAGGTAAAACAGAATCTGTTAAAGCCCTTGGGTTGCAACTTGGAAGATTCGTCCTAGTGTTTTGCTGTGATGAAGCGTTCGACTTTCAAGCTATGGGGCGGATATTTGTGGGCCTCTGTCAGGTTGGGGCATGGGGCTGTTTTGATGAGTTCAATCGACTCGAGGAACGTATCTTAAGTGCGGTCTCTCAACAAGTGCAGAGCATTCAACAGGGTCTGGCTTCTTTGGTCAAGAATCCTAACACTGAGATCGAGCTGGTTGGGAAAAGTCTAAAAATCAACAAGAATATTGGTATTTTTTTTTGTCTTGCTGTAACAATGACCTGACTAATTGGAATCGTCGTAGGTATCTTTATTACCACTAATCCTAATTATGCTGGTCGCTCACAACTACCGCCGAATCTGACGAAGCTTTTCAGACCGTTAGTCGTTATGTTTATTAGCTTTATGCAGTAGTCATTGACTGGAGTCTAGGATGGCTATGACTCGCCCTGACCGAGAACTCATTGCACAAGTGATGCTGTTTTCTCAGGGCTTCCGAACTGCGGAATCACTTGCTTCGAAGATTGTCCCATTCTTTAACCTTTGTGACGAACAACTATCACCCCAGCCGCATTACGATTTTGGATTACGCGCTTTGAAGGCCGTATTGTCTAGTGCTGGCATCCTTAAGCGTGAACGCCTACAGATCACTGCAGAAACTGATGATGATGATGATGGCATAGGCCTTTCTGATAGTATCTCTGAGCAGATCATTTTGATCCAAAGTGTTACCGAAACTATTGTACCGAAACTGGTTGCAGATGATGTTCCCCTCCTTACAAGGCGAGTCAAGTTCCGCTGGAGGCGGGTCATCGATGTTGACCTTTCTCTATCAGCCTCTTAGCGGATGTCTTCCCTGGCGTTGACTACATACCTGTAGATCTGGAGGCTCTACGTGAACAGATTCTCAAGGTCTGCGCGGAACGACGCCTAGTTGATGGGGAGCGCTGGGTTTCCAAGATTCTCCAGCTTTACCAAATTCAGAAGATTCAACACGGTCTGATGATGGTGGGGCCTTCTGGAAGTGGAAAAACGAATGCGTGGCAAGTTCTCCTTGCGGCGCTGGAGCGATTGGACGGTGTCGAAGGGGTATCTTATGTCATTGACCCTAAAGCTATGCATAAGGATGCTCTCTATGGGACTTTGGATCAGACAACTCGAGAGTGGAACGATGGGTTGTTTACCCACATACTCCGGAAAATTGTTGATGATGTGCGTGGGGAAAGCGGGAAACGACACTGGATCATTTTTGATGGTGATGTGGATCCAGAATGGGTGGAAAATCTCAACAGGTAAGGTTGCCTACCTCGTTTCGGGTGTTAACTACCGGCTAACGCATTCTCCATAGTGTTTTGGATGATAACAAACTGCTGACCCTTCCGAATGGAGAGCGTCTCAACCTCCCTCCTAATGTTCGAATTATGTTCGAGGTCGAACACTTGAAATACGCTACACTAGCGACGGTCAGCCGTTGCGGTATGATATGGTTCAGCGAAGATATTGTTGATCCGTCCATGGTATATCGCAACTACTTATCAACTCTTGCCTCTGTACCCTTGGATGCCGATGACGACGACGTGGATGCACTAGGTCGTCGTGCTGATACCTCAGATGTCAACACCTCTCTCAACCTCACTACCCAACAACAAATTAAATCAATTTTAGAGCGCTACTTTGCGGACGACGAGTTAGTCAGCTCAGCCCTCACATTTGCAGAGTCTATAGAGCATATCATGGACTTCACGGTTACTCGTGCACTCAATACACTCTTCTCTCTGCTCAACAAAACTGTTCGCAATGTCATCGAATACAACTTCCAGCATTCAGACTTTCCACTTTCGGCGGAGCGGGTTGAACAATATGTTACCAAGCGGCTGCTCATTAGTATAATTTGGGCCTTTTCTGGTGACGCGAAATTAGATTTGCGTGCTGAAATGGGTGAATTCTTGCGTCAGCAAACCGGGATCGATTTGCCATCAATGGCACATGGGAGCTCCCTCATCGACTATGATGTCCAGGTTGCCACTGGCGAATGGTCTGCTTGGCAATCAAAAGTCCCCTCCATCGAAATCGAGGCTCACGCAGTGACCGCAGCCGATGTAGTTGTCCCAACCATGGATACGGTACGACATGAGGAAGTGCTCTATTCTTGGTTGTCAGAGCACAAACCCCTGATGCTTTGCGGCCCTCCTGGCTCGGGAAAAACAATGACGTTGTTCAGTGCTCTTCGCAAGCTTCCTGACATGGAGGTCGTGGGTCTCAACTTTTCAAGTGCTACCACACCGGAGCTCATCCTAAAAACCTTTGAGCAATACTGCGAATATCGAAAGACTCCTAATGGTGTCATCCTTGCACCAGTTCAGATCGGCCGCTGGCTTGTTGTGTTCTGTGACGAGATTAATCTCCCCGCCCCAGATAAATATGGCACCCAGCGAGTCATCTCTTTCATCCGTCAGCTAGTCGAATGCGGGGGTTATTGGCGTGCCAGTGACATGGCCTGGGTAAAGATGGAACGAATACAGTTTGTTGGTGCCTGCAATCCTCCAACTGATCCGGGGCGCGTTCCTCTTAGTCACCGTTTTCTGCGACATGCACCACTTGTTATGGTTGACTATCCGGGTGAAGTTTCCCTAAAGCAGATATATGGAACCTACAATCGTGCTGTCCTCAAAGTTGTCCCCAACCTCCGAGCTTACGCAGAGCCGCTCACAGACGCCATGGTTGCATTTTATCTAGCATCTCAGAAGCGTTTCACAACAGACATCCAAGCCCATTATGTTTATAGTCCTCGTGAGCTTACACGATGGGTCCGCGGCCTGTATGAAGCCATTCGTCCCTTGGAGATTCTTTCTGTAGAAGGTCTTGTCCGAGTGTGGGCTCACGAGGCGCTACGCCTTTTCCAAGATCGTCTAGTGACTGAAGATGAAAAACAGTGGACCGACGAGAACATCGATGCAGCTGCCATAGAACATTTCCCAACCATCAATCGGGACGAAGCTCTTAGTCGCCCTATTTTGTTCTCCAATTGGACATCTAAAAACTATATACCAGTTGATCGTGAGACTCTTCGTGAATATACGAAAGCTCGTCTCCGCGTGTTTTACGAGGAAGAGTTGGACGTTCCTCTCGTTCTGTTCAATGATGTTCTGGACCACGTCTTACGAATCGATCGAGTCTTCCGCCAAATTCAAGGTCATTTGCTACTCATTGGTGTGAGCGGCAGCGGCAAGGTAACCTTGATACATACTCAGTCAAGTTGCGTATTGATATTTCTGTTGGACAGACGACGCTCTCCAGATTTGTGGCTTGGATGAACGGGCTCAGCATATTCCAGATCAAAGTATCCAACAAATATACCGGCGAAGATTTTGATGATGATTTGCGGACTGTTCTTCGTCGAGCAGGCTGTAAAGGGGAGAAAATTTGCTTCATCATGGACGAATCCAATGTCCTTGATTCAGGTTTCTTGGAACGCATGAATACACTTCTTGCCAACGCTGAGGTCCCTGGTCTTTTCGAGGGCGATGAACATGCAGCCCTTATGACTGCGTGCAAGGAGGGTTCTCAGAGGGATGGCCTGATGCTCGACACTCCAGAGGAGCTCTACCGCTGGTTTACTCAGCAGGTTGCGAAGAATTTGCACGTTGTCTTCACAATGAACCCTCCCGAGAACGGCCTAGCATCGCGAGCTGCAACTTCCCCAGCTTTGTTCAACCGTTGTGTGTTGGATTGGTTCGGAGACTGGTCCGACCAAGCATTCTATCAAGTCGGTATAGAGTTTACGCACACCCTACATCTGGACCTTCCTTCCTATAGTCCACCTGCATATTTCCCGATCGCATATCGTGGCCTTTCGTTACCGCCTTTACACAGAACGGCCGTTGTCAACGCATTGGTTTATGTCCACTCCTCTCTACACCAGATCAACCAGCGGTTAAGCCGCCGTCAAGGACGTTACAATTATGTAACACCTCGTCATTATCTCGACTTGTAAGTGCCCATCGAATTTCTTGGCTCAACCTCTGTTCATCACTTACTTTCTATAGTATCAATCATTATGTCAGGCTTTACACAGAGAAGCGTGACGAATTGGAGGAACAACAGCGTCATCTTCACGTCGGTCTCGACAAGTTGAAGGATACGGTGGCTCAAGTTGAAGAACTCCGAAAGAGCCTCGCTATCAAGCGGTCACAACTTGAAGCGAAGAATGCTGAAGCCAACGATAAGCTTAAGCGTATGGTAGCAGATCAGCAAGAGGCAGAGCAGAAAAAGGCAGCTTCGATCGAAATCCAGGCAGCTTTGGTTGAGCAAGAGCGTAACATAGAAGAGCGTCGCGCAGTCGTTATGGCTGACTTAGCAGATGCCGAGCCGGCTGTTCTCGAAGCCCAATCAGCTGTAAGCAACATCAAAAGGCAGTATTTACAAGAAGTTCGTGTCATGGCCAATCCGCCAGAGGTCGTCAAAATAGCTATGGAGTCCGTTTGCACCATCCTAGGCCACAAAATTGACAGCTGGCGCACTATTCAGGGTATCATTCGCCGAGACGATTTTATCCAACGGATCGTCAACTTTGACACAGCTAAAATGACGAAACAGCTACGTGATACGATGAAGAGAGATTACATCAGTCGACCATCTTACAATTACGAGACGGTATACCACGCCAGCAAAGCCTGCGGACCCCTTGTCAAATGGGCATTGGCCCAAGTCCGCTTCTCTGAAATTCTCGACAAAGTGGAGCCTTTACGCAACGAGGTACAGTCGCTGGAGGATCAAGCTGAGACCACAAAAAAACAAGCTGGAGCTATCATTGCTATGATCGGTGAACTCGAGGCTAAAATCGCACAATACAAGGAAGAATATGCACTCCTTATCAGCCAAACTCAGGCCATCAAGTCGGAGATGGAACGTGTACAAAGTAAAGTGGATCGTAGCATGAAACTCCTCGAGAGTCTATCCTCTGAAAGAGGTCGCTGGGAATCTGGTAGCCGCACTTTCGACGTCGAGATGAGTACCATAGTTGGGGACGTACTCCTCTCTGCCGCCTTCTTAGCGTACGGCGGTTTCTTTGACCAGCACTATCGTGAGGTAATGTGGCAGGAGTGGTCGACTCACTTGACCGAAGCGAATATCAAATTCAAACCTGAGCTTGCCTTTACGGAGTACCTCTCAACTGCGGACGACCGTTTAAGCTGGCAGTCGAAATCATTGCCGTCGGATAACTTGACAACAGAAAATGCCATCATGCTCAAACGATTCAACCGTTACCCCCTTATCATTGACCCCACTGGTCAAGCAACTACTTTCTTGCTGAACGAGTACAAGGACCGAAAGATTACGGTGACAAGTTTCCTTGATGAAGCCTTCCTCAAAGTCCTCGAAAGCGCTCTTCGATTTGGAAATCCTCTATTGATTCAAGATGTCGAACACCTCGACCCTATTCTTAATGCAGTTCTGAACCGAGAAATTCGTCGCACTGGTGGACGAGTGCTTATTCGACTTGGTAGCCAAGACATTGACTTTTCGCCAGCATTTACCATGTTCCTTTCTACCAGAGATCCCTCTGTTGAATTTTCTCCCGATATCTGCAGCAGAGTAACCTTCGTCAATTTTACCATGACACGTAGCAGCCTTCAAAGTCAATCCCTCGATCAGGTTCTAAAAGTTGAACGACCTGATACCGAACGCAAGAGGACAGATCTCATGAAGGTTCAAGGCGAATTCCGCCTTCGCCTTCGGACGCTCGAGAAACTTCTTCTCCAGGCTCTTAATGAATCAACAGGGAATATTCTTGATGATGACAAGGTTATCGATACCCTAGAGACTTTGAAAAGAGAAGCGGCTGAAATCACCCGTAAAGTGGAAGAGACCGATGTCGTCATGAAGGAAGTAGAGCAGGTCACAACTGAGTACTTGCCTCTCGCTCAAGCATGTAGCTCGGTATTCTTCGTGCTGGAGCAACTGAACCTGGTGAATCACTTCTACCAATTCTCACTTCGCTTCTTCCTCGACATCTTCGACTACATTCTACACCATAACCCCAACTTGACCAACATCACTGATTATAGTCGGCGTCGGGAGATCCTGCTAAACGATCTGTTCCTTGTGGTTTACAGAAGGACATCTCGTGCACTACTCTATCGTGACCATGTCCTGCTTGCCGTGCTCCTATCTCAGGTTAAGCTACGTGGCTTAGAAGAAATTGGATCTGAACTAGAGTTTTTGCTAGAGAGTGGTGATGGTATTGTTGGCAACACCGAAACGGCCTCTCATCTCTCTTTCCTAACCCCTGATCAACAAACCAGACTTGGAAATTTTGCGAAACAGAGCCTTTTCAAGCCTGTTCTGGCACATATTACGAATCACGAGAAAGATTGGATGCCTTTCTTAGGCTCGAGTAGCCCAGAGACATGTGTGCCCTCACCTTGGGAAGCTGGTACCCGTAAGCCGATAGCACGAATGAAACTAAGCTAATTTGTTGTCTAATATACCCAATTTGTAGCTGCTGTCGACGCTATCCGTGCCTTGCTGATTATCAAGTGCTTCCGGCCTGATCGTCTTCTTCAGTCGACAGCGCTATTCGTACGGGTGGTCTTTAAGACGGACCTGTCGATGGAATCTACTTTCGACCTCGGCATAATGGTTTCCGATGAAGTTCTAGCCTCCACCCCTATTGCCTTGGTCTCTGTGCCTGGTTATGACGCCAGTTACCGCGTCGAGAACCTTGTCGCGAATACTAATGCCCGTTCAACCTCCGTAGCTATGGGCTCTCAGGAAGGTTTCACATTGGCAGATCAGACAATCGCGGCTGCGTCAAGGCAAGGGTCGTGGGTGCTCCTCAAGAACGTCCACTTGGCACCTTCATGGCTAGGCCAGCTTGAGAAGAAGCTGCAGACACTCAATCCTCATCGCAACTTCCGGCTCTTCCTAACTATGGAAGCAAACCCCGAAATTCCTGTGAACATCCTCCGACAGTCACGTTTGATCATGAACGAACCCCCACCAGGCATTAAGGCGAACCTTCTGGACTCTCTCCGAAACATCACCTCCTCCCGTCTGTCCAAAGGGCCCGCGGAGAAGATCCGGCTATACTTCCTACTAGCATGGTTCCATGCCGTCGTACAAGAACGCTTGCGGTATGTTCCACTCGGATGGAGCAAGACGTATGACTTTAATGATTCTGATATGTCCTCCGCTTTTGGCACCATTGATACATGGCTCAACTCCGTTTCCAAAGGCCGTGCAAATATTGACCCTGTGACGATTCCATGGGACGCTCTACGAACGCTAATCAAGCAATCCGTGTACGGTGGACGCATCGACAGTGACTTTGATCAGCGCATACTTGACGCCTTTGTCAATGGCCTCTTCACCCCTGCTGCTTACAATGTCGATTTCAGCCTCATAGCGGGATCCCAGATGCTTGAGGTGCCTGACGGCACAAAGATGGAGCACTTCCTGTCTTGGGCACAAGCTCTACCAGATCGCGAACCACCATCATGGCTAAGTCTTCCTCCCACTGCAGAACGAGTCATCGCCATCGCGCAAGGTATATGATACCTCTTCTGGCTGCCTAATTCAACCACTAATCTTCCTCGATCTGTTAGGTAATGAACTCCTCGGCCAGCTTCGCAAAATGCGCATGTTGGCTGATGACGATGAGGACACGAGTACTATCACAGCTGCAAAGGCACAGACTTCTCAACAGCCAGCCTGGATGCGCACCCTGCTTGAACGCTGTAAAGAATGGCTCAATCAACTCCCTCCCGTATGTAGACCCTACTTTTACTCTTTTTATAGTGGCTTACTAGCCTCCCTTTTCAGAAACTGAACATCCTAGCTAAGCAGTCGAGCGAATCGGAACCATTACACCGTCTGTTCTCACGCGAGGGCTCCATCGGGCGCAAACTACTTGATCAGGTGCACAAAGATCTCGCAGATGTTGTCAAAGTGTGCCAGGGCGAGCTCAAGCAGACAAACCACTTGCGTACGCTCATGAGCAGCCTGACAAAAGGTGCGTTTTAAAAAATTCAATGATCGCTTCTCCCCTCAACAGCAGCGATCTACAGGCACAATTCCCACTCATTGGCGTCGCTACAAAGTGTATAAAACGATGGCAGTCTCTGCGTGGATTGCAGATTTCGCCAGGAGGCTAGTACAGCTTGAGAGTATAGCGGAGATGGGCTCTAGCTTGCACAACGTTGAGGTTTGGCTTGGCGGGCTGTTCTTCCCAGAGGCGTATGTTACTGCGACGCGACAAGCGGTTGCTCACCGGAAGAAGTGGAGTCTGGAAACGTTGAGTCTAAGACTGGATATGGAACGGGTGAATGATCCCGAGGCATTCATTGTTGATGGTACGTCTGCTTTTCGATCGTGTTGACGATAGACAATCGATATTCGTATGATTCCATAGGTCTAGCGCTAGAGGGCGCATCTTGGGCGTCAGATAAGCTCATTTTGAACGATGGCGAGACAGTACGACTCGCTTCCTCACAGATTCGGTGGGTTCAAGCAGACGAAAACGCGCAGGCGCCCACCGGACTCGTCAACCTCCCTATTTACCTCAATAATGACCGTAGCGACGTGTTATTCACCGTGGATCTGCCGTTCGATAATAGCGCTGGATCGCTAGTCGCAACACGGGCTGTCTGCCTCACCGCAGGAGGCTGATCTTGCCACCCTTTCCGCACACACCAACCAAGATTTCATTGCCAACTGCATTCTGTGATGACTTGATGTTGATACCCCCCCCCCCCCCCGCACATTTCTTTCTTTTTTGTTTCACAATACCTATTTCTTGCATTTTGCTATGATGGATCCACTGTTGCTTTTATAGTATTGATAGATGAACTGCATGTTATGACTACCTAATGATTGAATTGCCATGAATGTCCTTTACTACAATAGGTTTTGTTCCTCAATCACGCTCCCGCCGACAACATGCAATACTTTCCAATCAATCTCGATACCTCGCTCACGAAAGATGCTGCGTGCGTCCTCGGCAATAGCTTCGAACCCACTGGTGGCAAGGGCAAGTATTGTGGGCCCAGCCCCGGAGAGACAAATGCCCAATAGGCCAGGGTGTGTCATCGGTGTTATTAAAGAGGTCACTTCTGGGAGGCCCGGAATCTATGAAAAGATATATTTTTGGTAGGAGTCGGTACAAGCATGTATCTAGGACTCACTAGGCCTTTACGATACGGTTGATGCACACGGTCTTTCATCGCTTCATAAATAAGTTCTGGATCTGGAGGGTTTTGCCCCAATGCCGTTGTGAGAACAGCTAGTCGCTGGAGATTGAAGACCTGTGATAGAGGGTTTAGGAATTGATCAGAACCCTAGGATTGACAGCACGGCATTCTTCGCGCACCAGGTCTTTTCGCGAGTACTCGGTTGGGAGTACCTCTCTGGCGGTTGCAGTGCTCAACTCGAATCTGGGTATGATAGCAACAGCCTTGATACTCGCTGCCCACCCAAAGCGGATATAATGACCGATTCCGTGGGGTGGGACAGGAGGGTTCAAACCCCAGTCTGCACCAGCGTCGGGAGGGTACTCTGGAAGGACTTCACTCAAGGGTACACTTGCTGCCTCGCTTGCCTGTCCATCCAGTTCCTTAAGATAAGAACCTACGAATCCACCTATGAGGGCAGCAGTGACGTTATCGGGGTGTCGCTCGACCATGAGAGCAAAATCAAGTAGACGCTCTGTCGAGAGATTGAGGCGACCAAGGGTATTTCCAAGCAGAACGCCTGCGATGACCGCAGCACCAGATGAGCCGAGTCCACGACCAAAGGGGATCTCATTGTCCGCGTGTATTGTGAGGTGTGAGGGGAAGTACAAGATATCATTGCACCTTAGGACGTACAGGGCGACACGAGTGGTAAGATTTTTGTAGGCGTCGAGTGGGACCTCATCTGCACCTTCACCTGAGTATGTTATCGTTGGGGGCTGATAAGAATCATTTTTTGGAGGGATGGGAGCAGTAACGGTAAGGGTGAGATGAAGCGAGAGTGAGAGACCAACAACGTCGAATCCAGGTCCGATGTTGGCAGACGTGGCTGGTACTCGAATGGTGAAACTACGTGACATGGCAGGTAGATGATGGCGAGGAGGATGTTGAGCACGACGATGAAGCTCATAAAAGGTATTTTATCATTTCCAAGAAAACATAGTGTTGGTCCCCTATTCCTATCTACTTAATCATAGATCAAGTATACTCATAAAGGGCGTCGAGCACATATAATTCCATAGTCTCTGTGACGCTTTTGTGTTTAAGAAAGAAGAAAAGAAAAGAAATCAGTAAGCTTTCGTCGATTCACCAGCTTTCGCCCCCTCTCCGACGCGAGCCAACCACGCTCTAAACCCGTTTGTGCTCGCCGTACTACGTACGCTGCCTAGGCTGCGCACACTTCTTCCTGCAATGCTACCAAAGCTCTCCGTCGAGGGAGCATGGTGCAGCGACGACGATGCGTATGGTTTTTGAGCCGAAGGAGAAGGGTCTGTCTTTGATGAATCATGGGAGTGATGTCTGGGAGGATGTGAATATGAGTGACACTTGAGGTGTAGGGGGGTGGAAAGGCCTATAGGGGTATTATGGTTCTCGGTATTACGGGGATAGCGCGTATGATACGTATGAGAGCTCGAATTCGATCGAGACCGTGAGATGCCTGTGGGTAACTGGGGATGAGAGCGGCCTGCCGCTGAGTGGACATGGATACTCGAAGATGGAAGGGAGCGCGATTGGAAAGACGATGATGGGGCAGGAGGTGGCACCGAGCCTAGAGCGAATGGCCCAGAAATCATGGGGCGCACTGGGGAAGTATCAGCTGCTACTTTCTTGGTCTTTTCGTTGCTCTTGCTGTTACTCTTGGAATTAGTCTTGCCACCTCCACTTCCCGCTAGATTCAATAAACGCTTCAAGCCATTCCCCTTCTTGGCTTTTCTCTCCTTTGCTTGCCCTCCCTCCGTTCTATCTTCTTCCCCGTCCAACTCATCTTCGTTCTCCTCCTCAATCCCTTCAATACCAGCCCGTTCCCGCGGGATATACGACTGACCGATATCAAACAACATCTCCGTGTCAAGGCTCATACTACCCGCCCCGAAACTGGAACTCTCGCAACTCAAATCCGCATCGAAACTCAAATCCATCGTTTCCACGTCGACGCCCATCTCCCATGCCAGTGCGTTCTTGCTGAGTCCTACGATCGGGCCAAGTTCATCCTCGTCCACTCTATACGATTGGAGCTCAGCTCCTATTTTGGTACGCTCTTCTTCCTTGCCGTCATCAGACCCACTTGCATACTGATTTTCATCATATTCGTATTCATACTCCGCTGCCTCCTCCTCCCCGGGGTATCCACGATACTGGATATCGCTATCGTACGGGTAATGCACCGTCGGTTCTTCTACGAACGTCACGCTCTTCATCGAACTAGGTCCACTGCCGCTTCCAGCGCTTGCAAGACCAAAAAGAGCAGCTAGTCCGCTCGGAGGCGGCGCACGCGAGGACGTCGACGAAGAACGCGTGAGAATCGATTTCGTGGGCACCAGTGGTGGCTTGGGTGAAGCGGTAACAGAGGGTGAAGGTGAAGTGGCAGCTGTAGATGTAGAATGAGCGGAAGAATTGGATGATTCGGATGAGGACGAAGAGGCCCGGTTGCGTGGGAGCGTAGATGATGCAACAGATGTTTGCATATCGTTGGTAGTCACCGTGATCGTAGAGGTGCTGGCCGTGAAAGGCGCGGGCGTTGCAGTCGAACCCGACGAAACCGTGTCTGCATCATCGGTCGTAGAGGTGGAAGACACGTTAGATGACAGCGATGCACTGCGTTGGTGGATCTGCTGTGATGAAGCCAGTCGGGCTCTGCCAATCACGAGAGCTATTCCTTTTGCCTTGGGTTTGCTCTTCTTCAACTTTGATCTGTCATCCTTCCCCTTCCCATCCGCTCCGTCGTCGTTCTCTGCTTCGTTAGTCCTTGAGAGCAACAGACTCGACGCAGCGGCAGCACTGTTGACGATATCCAGAATCTTCGATCCAGGAGATGACTCTTCCCAATCTCCACGCTCGCCACTTCCCTCCTCATTGCCCTTACTTTTCGTAGACCGGAGCAACGACCAGAACGGCTTCTCCTTCTCCTTCTCTTTCCCGTTTGACTTTGTTCGAGCAGGGATGGTTGAATGTACATGTCCATGATTGGGAACGTGTTTCTTCACATCACCAGTATTGGTACTGAGGTCCGCATCTGCATGAGCAAGATAACCCGTCTGAGGCCGTGGGCGTTGTTTCATAGCGTTAGATCCATGACGTGGGCGTGTGTGCACGTGTTTTGCCCCAACAGACACTGGACTTGGACGAGACGATAAAGATGAGATCGAGCGCGTGCGAGTGCGCACAGGTACCGGTAGACGTGAGACTTGCGTTGTCGCCCTTCCCGGTGAGGAAGACTTGGGTGAGGGAGACTTAGGTGAAGAGGATTTAGGCGAAGGTGATTTGGTATTGATTGAAGTGGAAGTAACAGTAGTAGTAGCTAAAGAAAGCGAAGGTGCCGTGCGGGGTTTGGGGTGGCGATATATCCATTCCTTGCGTTGAGTCGCCAGGGAAGATGGAGTGGGAAGCGAGAGGGACTGTTGTGGGGGTGTACTTTGCGTTAGATGCACACGCGCAGCTGTGCGGCTGCGAACGGGCGTGGTAGGTGTGTTCTCTGTTGGAGCCGGGACTGGAATTGGGATCAAACTCGAGGTGTTCGTTAGGTTCCTGACCTTTAGCGAAGGTGAACAATTAGGCGTTGAGGGTTCTGATATGGACGACGACAAAGGGCGTAAGCTAGACGACATTGGTAGGTCCAGATCTGGATTCGATGACTTCGCCTCGAGGAAGACGTCGACATCGCGCTCGAGGAGGTAATGTCGGTGTTTATCCCAGTTTCCTGCGCGACGTAAAGGCGAGGCGGACGTGCGCATGCGGAGTGAATGCGGGAACGAGGCAATAGAAGTAGGTAAAGTTGATGTGGGAGGATTGGGGTTGGGTTTATATGCGTACGAAGATGGAGGTGTACTGCGTGAACATGAAGGGGAGTCTATGGTTGAGCCGGTCAAAAGAGACGTTCCCGCCGATTTAGATATAGACGTGACTGATGGTGTAGACGTGTGCGGTGTCTATACAGATATGTGAAAGTTAGCTTGGAATTAATGAACATGATCGAGTCATGAGTAGGTGCCAAGAAAAATGAGACGTACCAAACGAATAGCGCTGCGCGTAGCGTTCAGACATGGTTTCGGGTTTGAGTTAAAAACATCGCGTTCAGCGTGTGCATCTAATGCTGATGCTGCTTCCGTTTCCTCAGTAGGCTGCAAGAGAATGATGAGTTGCCCAATTGAGAAAGAGCCAGGGGTAAGAAACATACTGAGTCGACCATCACCTCGCTAGCATGAAGCCACCGGATCTCGTCAATCGTCAGTGTGAGAGAGAGGTCGTCTGCCTCTGATACAGTCGAAAAGCTACGAATCTTCCGGGGGATGCGGGTAAACATCTTGGCACAGGGTAAGGGGAGAGGGGGGAAGGAATCTCACCGAGGACATGGTGAGTTCTTTGGATTTATATTTACAGGAAAAAGGCCAAGACCAAAGAGGATCTTTGAGGGGTTAAATTCAAGAAGAAGAACCAGAGAAATTTAAGTAATGGACAGTCGGGAAAGAAAACGCCACAAGGCACTGGTCTTTCCAGTTCGAACTGGAAGTGTGGAAGCGCTGAACGGAAGGAGGGTAAAGGAAAGAGGGGTGCCTGCGGTCCTCGGGGCGAACAGATATACTGGATGAATACATAATACCTCACGACTTACACGTGTAGGGATTGATGTGGGTGATGGCAAGTACGTGCAGTTGTGCAAGAGTGGATGTGCCTCGATGCAAGAACGCAGGCCGCGGCCCAAAGTCAGCTAAAATTGACGGTCGACTAGAAATTCTGCATTTGCCAGATAAGATATCGCATTAAAGAGGGGGTATGTGAAGGTGTTCTACAGGGTCACGTGGTATGTATCGTTCCTTTTTTAGATGATAGGACGGTCGGCGTGCAGGCCACTCCAGATACCCCTGGTAGATTCTGTCGTACTCTCCACGTTTCTACGTTTAAGCGGTTTAATTTTAGCACCAGAAGAGTCAAGGAGTAGTTTTATTTTCTGGTTGATTTCTCCAAGGGTGAGGCCATTGAGGGGAATGACCTTGTCCCTATTGTTTACTGTGATAGATGTAAGAACATATGTCGAGAACCAGAGAAATTATACAACGCACTGTAGAATCCACGAAGGATGGGTTCGCGGTGTGTGCGCTGCCTAACGACGATTTCGACATGGGGATTCGCGCGGGCCAAAGACTGGAGATCTTTGAAGAGAAAGGTGCGGGTATTGTGTGAAGAAGGCCATCTATCGCAACATTCAAAGACTAGTTTTCTGATTTGCGGTATAAAAGCAGAATGGCCGTTGGCAGCAAACGAGCGCAACTGTCCTCTGAGGATGGCGGACGACATTGGAGAATTAAACTGTCGGAGAATGAAAATGAATGGCTGTGGAATTGTATCGGAGATTGAAATTTGATTCCTCTTTAGTTTGATCTGAAAGAGTCGTCGCGTCAATGGCAAGGGCTACACGCTCGTCGGCGACGGCATCGACGACGACAACCGTTAAGCGCAAACGACTTGAAACAGTAGAAAATGACCAGCCTCCGCAAAAACAGTCCCGTCGTGACGATGACGGGCGCATCTCAACCCAACATGCGATATCCATTCTCGATGTTCTGGAAATGATAGATTGCCAGGGCCTACTCGACCGTGTTTTCCCCGTGCTCCACAGCCCCGAGACCTCTTCATCACTGAGGACCTTACTGAAACAGTCAGATCCCTTGCTAACCGTTATATATGCTGCCGTCCAGCATCTCTTTCCCATATCTTCACTACCCCGCGCCAACCCATCGCCGACAGCAGCTCAACAGCTCCGTTTCTGCAACCTCGCAGTATCTCTCTTCGGACAAGCCTCAAACCACCCAGCTGCTATTCTTTCGCTTGAATCTATCCTGCCAGACTCGTCCGAGCTGTCCTCATCACCACAGAGACCACTTAAATATGCCCTCGTTCAGCACCTCCCAAACCAAGACTACTGGACATCTCTCAATTCAGATGCAGCACTCACAAATGCACTCAAAACATTACCAACTGCACATGCAGAACTTGTCGCTGTTCTACCCACTCCCATATCTCCACAGCTCAAACAACCCGTTACTACCCTCGGCTCCTACGCTCCTGCACGCCCCTCGTCATCCAACAAACCTTTGCCAACTCACCGCACCATTACAACAGGCGCTTTTCTTGATTACGGACCTTACGCCGGTTTCGCCCCCTCATTCGACCAGAACGCCGAAGTCGTAGGTCGTCGTGATCTCGGCCTCGTCCTTTATGCATCGAATGAGAAAAAAAGACGACGTCTTATGATACAAAGAAAGGAAAAAGACTTACAGAGATCCCTGGGAACAGTTTTTGCAGAACCCCTAACACCGACAGACGATTCCCAAAACGAGACACGTGGAAGAAGCGAGTTCCCTACCTCTCCCGCCACCGTGGATCTCGATGCTGAGTTGCAAGAGTTGTTTCCTCATGAAGTCGCCGAATCTGTCAAGGCTTCCATAAAGACCCTCGAATTAGAGAATGCAGTGCATGAACTACTTGAACGGAATCGACGGGCGATTTTCAGGCTCGGTGAATTGCAAATCGAGAGGCTGATCAAAGAGGGAGAGCACAGTAAGGTCGAGGAAGGTTCCGAAGAGTGGGACACAGGTGGGTTTCTGTGTTTCCACTGGGAAAAAACTTTATTCATTCCATCTACTAGCACAAGGCATCATGGACACCCTTACCGTTCTCGCGTCACTCCGCCCGCGCACCCACTCAGACAAAGAGTCACCTTCAATTGTTCCACCACCGTCTATTCTCCACAAGCTCCACCGTACGCTTGCGCTCGAACCATCCTTAGGATGGTACGGCACTCTCCCTGCCAACACTCCGACCACCCGGCCTGCTGCTCTGCGCGATGATATCACCGTCAAAAAGTCCCGTTCAGCTCCCGGTTTACCAGCTGCAACAGCGCCAGCTAATAATACCCCTGCGCCCGCGACCACTCCCGCCTCAGCGGTGTCTGCTACGACGGTTCCTCAGGCTGCTATTCCCTACTCTGGTTATACGTACGCATACGGGGCACAGCCGCAACAACCTTACCGCACGCCTACCGCTACCGCGAACGGTGCCACAGCTGCTCAGACACCAACATCTTTTGCGCAATACACACCACAATATTATGCCTATGCTCCTTCTACCCAGGGCCAGCAGGCACAAGGCCAGCAAAACTATTATGGCACTCAACAACAGGGTTATGCAGCCTACGCGGGATGGTACAACGCTTATTCCTCTCTGCACCAACAGCAGCAAGGACAGCCTGGGACGGCCGGGAGCACCACACCCCAGCCACAAGTACCACACGCAACCTATGGGAGCTTCTTTGGCAATACTGGCGCCAGAACCCCAGTAGTAGCAAATACAGTCTATGCACCGCAGGGGCAAACAGCGACGGCCTTACCGGCGCATCTTAGGAGTGTCGCAGCCCAAGGTGTCCAAAGTGTGCAACAGGGTTACTATGCGTACCAGCAACCCATAGCCGCAGCAGCTACATCATCCAACCCGTCTGTAGCTGGAGCAGGAAGGTAAAACTTTTGCAGGGGCCATCGGTTTTCCTTTGGGGCTTTTCTTTCGTGTTTATTTTTCTACCTTTACTTCTTTCTATACTGCCTTCACTCTTTTTCACAGTACCATCATCGCGCCTGATTTTTCTTATCTCCTTACTTTCTTTCTCGCCTATTGCTTGATGAAAACTACACTAGTCACGCACATATATACTTTATGTTTACCGTAAAGAACATTCCCTCCCCTAAGTCTCACTCCTTCCAACTGGGGAGGGAAGTCCTCCGTTAAAAGTCCTTGTATCCAGACCGACTACATAGATACATACACCAATGAATTATTAGCGTAAATTACCAAAAAGTTTTCCCCAAGCCACAAACAAATCACGGAACTCTCGTCTTTGCATTATTGATTTTGGGCAGTCGTAAAGTACAGTAAGTGCAAGAATAAATACCATAATGTTTAGAACAGGGCCGATCGATGCGCAGAGCATCAAAAGTAGCAAGGAGTGTGTCAAGAGTGGAATTGTTCAAAGTAGGGCAATAATAGCAGGGGAATAAATATATGTGCATGGACCTCTGTGTCTACTGCAAACCAAGAATGAGAACTTTTGAGAAAAAGACAATCGAAAAGGAAACGATCTATCTACCCGCGAAACTCGCATGAACAGGGATCACAACAAACGGTGACGACCTTTGCTTCGTCGGAGCCCATACCATATCCTCAATTGGCATAGGAAGCGGATTAGGCCTGAAAGGCGGCAAGAAACATTGCTGCCCCTTGAAGATAGAGCCGGTGCCATCGACAGCTCCTCCACAGCCACCCGACAGATCCGGCGCACTGCCGCCACGGAAGGAAGCCCACTGGTCTTGCGATTGCGAGTTCAATCGTACACGGGGTATATTCGTGATACCCGCAGCGGTATCCTCGTCGGGTGCAGGCGACGCTGAAGTAGTCACGGCATGGAGGGAATGGAATCCTGGGTTAGATTCCGCACTGTCCATGGCCGTGCTGATGGAAGCGCGGGAGCGCGCTTGTGCTTGTATGCGATACTCGGCGCGAATTCGCTCAAGTTCCTCCTCTTCGTCGGACGGTATTTCATTTCCGTCTGGGTCGAGCCGTGCTACTAAGAGAGTCAGAATATTGACTACTATGAGGATATAGAGGCCTCACCCCAACCACGTCGCCGTGGAGGACCGGAGAGAGGCGCGGTACTTTGAGAGTTTTGGCCCCCAACCCCACGTTCATGTTCTCGTATGATAACTGGCCCGATCCAAGAGGGTGCCTCATCCATCCATTCCAAAGTGATAGGATGAACATGTTCCTCGCCGTCATTATTGTATCTCCTCCGCACGACATAATTACGCGGTTCAGGCTCTTCAACAAGATCACCCCATGCATCCGAAAAGTCTGCAGCGCGTATGTAGCTTGATGGCTCATCAAAGATGAGAGGTCGGGGCGCGCCGGCGGAAACAGGGGTAGGAAGATTTTGCAATGAGAAATTTGACAAGAGCGATAGCCGTTCAGATTGTGTGGATACTGAAGGACGAGCAGAATAGCCACCTTCCCTAGTAAGTCGCACTCGACGCGAATCGGGATGCAACCCCACAGGACTAGAGCTTACTGTGGTAGTACCATTTATGGGTTGAGACGACCTTCGAGTAGAGCTGCTGTTGTCTACCAACCGATTCACAAGGTTGGAAGTGATAACGGCAGCACTTTCTGGGGATATCAGCGATGCTGGCTCCGAACGTCTTTGCCTTGCCATCGCTCGGAAATTATCAATGTCACGTTCAATAGAAGTAAGAAGTTGAGCAGAATTTCCGTTAGAGCGTGATAGTGAATTGAGCGCTGAGGTTGTGTGGATCGCTCCAGAACTTGAGGAACCGGCTGCCTCACGAGCTGCTACGCGCCTCCCCAAGGAGGTGGACGGGTCGTCGACATGAGAGTCTCGTCTACGATATAAACGATTTTCGAACTGAGGACGTCGAGGGAACAGGTAAGGACGATGTGAGAAATGCGATGGATCTGAAGTTTCGGAGGGTATATGATTTACCATTCCCAATGTAGTCAACGGCAGAAGATCTGGACGACGGCTTGTCCCACGCGCTTCAGAATAAGCTCTTGCAGTGACCAAATGGTCGTGGTCCGAGGTGAAATAAGGCTCATCGTCCAAGAAGGGAGCAGTATCGCGCACAGCTGACTCGGTAGCACGACTTGGAATTTGATCGAAACTCGCATTATTGTATTCTGAAGGGCGGCCTGAGGTTTGCAAAGGAGGCATATTCTCCGTTACCTCTAGGAGATTGCGTCGTACTTGTCGTATCCTACGATATGCAGCCTCCAACGCAGCTGAAGCTCGATGAAAGCTCCTTTGAACGTCTGTTTGATCCTGTGGGGGCGTTGCGGGTGACAAGTCGAAAGGAGCGGCAGGGGTACCCTCGTTATTTACTGGTGATGGGTAAGAGGTTCGCCTCATGAGGTGCCAACAGAAATGATAATGATTGAAGCTGGACAGGTTGAGAGACTCCAAACTGTGATATGGAACACAACAAACTGACCTATGATTTACGCCCGCTCGAACACTACACAGCCAGAACTGGCCGTTTGGCGGAACAGAGGACAAGAAAAGAAATCTTTTTTGGAGACTTCAAGGCCGTTCGTTGCAACGTTCCTTTGATTGATTGTCGCTGAAATTTGGGAAATCAAGGCAGTCGGTTGCGGGGTCACTGGTCAGTCTGATTAAGTGGCTGTGCTACTCCTACTAGCGTAAATTTTCAAGTATCATTATCATTACAGGGGATGGTACCGGTCTACTTGTTTCACGCCTCAACCTCAAAGCCCTTCTAAGCCTTCTACCTAGAGGATCAACGCCAATGAAGAAAAACGAGAGCACGATTGATGTAAAGATCAGCCCAGTGGCTAATAAACACAAAACTGTCCAACCATGCTCCACATTATCGTATATCTAAGCAGAGTTGAGCAACACACCCAACTAGAGAGTGACTCGAATACTCGCCTGACCACCAATCAAGGGCCCAGCTGATGTAAATTTGTTACCCAATCCCCAGAGCAAAACGTTTCAACTCACCTGCAGAGCCTAAACCATACGCAACATTAAACGCCCCATAAACATGGGCATCTATGCCTTGTCTATTACTGACGTGCTTTGATGTGATGTATCATTTACTCACAGCCGACTCCTTCGATATCTCGAGAGATGGAGGCCAGCTCTGCCATCAGCGGCGATACCACGCCTGATGTAAAGAAGGCTATGGAACGCTTTGACGCATGTCCTACGATCGACATGCAGTGACACTCACTTTCCAGTGCGAACACGACAGTAAAGAAAGCTAGTGATCTGTCGATGACCACAAGCACCCACCACGGTAAGGCGAGGCTGAGGCATATGAAAGTTATCCATTCAGACCCAAATTTATCAGCGCACCAGCCGGTGAGGGGTGAGGCTTGAAGAACAAGATGAAATAAGGCTCGGGCTTCATATGAATAGTAAATATTGGCGCACAAATCAAAGTAGGCACCACAGCAGCCAAGAAAATTAGCCCAACCTTTGCAGAATTGAGGCCCCAAACATCTTGGACATGTAGAGGGAGAGAGGGTTCCTGGCTGATATATACGAGCCTAAATTGTATCAACATTGAGTTATGTTGTGATTCAACAACGCAGATGACATACCCGTAGACAAACGTAACTGTGAAAGCTACCAGCGCTCTTGAGGATTTTCCCAACCTCAATATGACATTGAGTAGTGAAAGCCGCTTTTGTTTTTGTTGCTCGTGTGATGGCATCATGACTGCAATTGTTGATTCGCTACTCAAATATCCACTCGGCCCAACCTCCTTGAATCTCTTTTCCTGTACGGCATTGTCCATTGCTGGAAACTCCGCAATTTGACTCGCTTCTTCTGACCTGTTAACTGGGCGGGCTTTTGAATCTATGCCCCATAGAAGGGCTTCCTTGCGCTCTATAATGAGCAGTCTAGCTACAAGATCTACAACCGTCGCTCCGATGCTGAAAATGAATGGACCCCGGAAACCAAAACGGGAGTATAGTGCGCCACCAACCGGAGGCCCTATGAGCATCCTTGAGACGTAACATCAGTGACTAATGCTGATTCCAAAATGAGGAATCTTACCCGGCCGACATACCAGTCATGGCCAGTCCAAGTTGCCCTGTAAGCATATCTAGTTTGACAACGTGAGAAGCCAAGAGGGGAGAACTTACTGCCAACAAGATTTTCGGGAGTAACATCACACCTTGAGTGATGAGCAGGTAAACGATCGAGCACTTGATACCTCGGTTTTGACTTACAGCAGTGCTAAACCAACGATCCAAACCATTGACGATCCTATTCCTTGCAATAACCTGGCAATGCACATGACTGCATAGATTGGTGCCTCCATCAACATGACTTGAGAACCGATTAGGATCAGCAGCCCAATCACGAGTGGCATCCGACGAGTACTGTATCGTTCTGAAAACACGGCAATCGGTATGGTCGCTGCGACTCGAGTTAATACATTTGGATATGTTAAATCAAATTTCAGTAAGACATACAGAAGACGAGGCCAGCAGACTGTTGGATGGATAGAAGTAATTCATTTAGTTGTGATGGGGACAAACGTGCGTACAAATGCAAAAAGGAGCCATCCTGTGTGAGCTGAAACGCCCGTGTATCCTAGCTTCTGCAGTTGAAACGGTATTACCGGAAGAATGATCGTGTAGACCAAAAGATCCACAGCGATACCTGTTCAAAGCTCAGATCTGAAATTTTAAATCTCCCCAGCTTTGAGATTAGATTGCTCACCTAGCCCAACAGTATACGTGGTGAACCAGTATGAGGACCTCCATCTTAATCCCAATGGCGGACGACGACAGATGTACGTTTTAGCAGTGGCCTTTTTTCCAGCATCTTCCACGAGCGCTCCATTATTGGAATAAGGGCCTTCCATAGATATTATTCTTTATGTAGAGGTAGTTCAGAAGAAGGTTGACATAAAAACGAGTATAAAAGATTTGCCCTTGGTAGTTCAGCCGTTGAGGGTTAGACCCAAGGGCCAAGGCTGATCCGAAGCAAGCGATCACGGAATGCGTGATACCCATATTGTTTCAGCATCAATACATCACTGCATCACCCCTTAAGTACCATTTCTTGATATTTGCGTCAGTCACAACTTTCATCTCTTTTCTAATTAACTGGCCTGGTACACATGCCAGAGTTACCAGGTATGTATCACCCTAAAGTGCAGACGAAAACAAGGCTCATCTACATTGGAAGAGGTGGAAAGAGCTACTCGTCTCGTCAGGGAAGTTGCTGTGGGTAAACGAATTCATCAAGTAGAGACTGTCGAGGATAATATCGTGTTTTCTGGTGTAACACACGAGGCGTTCGTAAGTCCTCTCTTCTCATGAAGCATGAAAGGCAGCATATGTAGGTTGATAACCTTGTAAGGCAAACCATATCACTGGGAGACGAGTTCTCGATGCAAAGAGATATGGTGCAGCTTCTCAACTTGCGGAAGAGACTTGACCAGCCTACTTACCCACCTCTATCTAGGCAAATGCTTCTATATAGAACTGGACGGGGAAGGCCCCATGCCCATCCTCCATTTTGGCATGACCGGGATGCTTCAGGTTGATAACACTCTATCGATACCAGCGTAATGCTAACAATCCTTTGCTCTTCTATACTAGATCAAAGGACAACTCGCGACATACTACAAGGAAACCCCTCGGTCAGCGAGTATCAACTGGCCCCCGCGTTTCGTCAAGGTGCCCTTTCAAGTCATCATTATATCATGTGTTCAACACAAACCGACTACTTCATTCTAGTTCATCCTACATCTCCTTGATGAAATGTCAGGCAAAATAACGCACCTGGCCTTTATGGATGCCAGACGGCTTGGCCGCGTCAGACTTCGCTCATCACCTTCAACGGAGCCACCTATCTCTGAGCTCGGTTTCGATCCAATTCTTTGCATGCCATCTTTCGAGGATTTTGCTTCCTCCGTGCTGAAACGATCATGCCCAATTAAGGCACTCCTCCTGGATCAGTCATTCAGCGCGGGTGTTGGTAATTGGGTCGCAGGTAACTCAATCTCTGAAGATTTCAAGTTCTAGTCAGACCTTATTCGACCTTCAAGATGAGATACTATACAACGCTCGTATACATCCAGAAACGAAGAGCAACACGCTGACAGCGGACCAATTAACTGTACTACACCACCATACCAAGGAGGTTTGCGAGATTGCAGTCTCAGTCAATGCGGATGACACTAAATTCCCAGCTCATTGGCTTTTCAAACACCGGTGGGTAAGTTTTATGTTTCCTTAAGCTCATTTTGGTCTTGAATCTTATATGCTGTGGTAACAGGGCAAGGGTAAAGGCAAGAAAGAACACGCCTTAAAGCTGGTCTGATGCCCACACTGCTGTTGAGACGCCATTATCTCTTGCTAACGCGTATCACTCTATTCAGCCATCTGGAGAACCCGCTACCATCAAGTGGATAACTGTTGGGGGGCGCACATCTGCTTTCGTTGCTGAACTTCAAGTCCCGCCGACGCTTGACACGCCCAAGACACGTGTGTCGAAGAAGCGAGTTACAAAGAGGACACGAAAGGTGCCTATCCTCTTGCAAGAATTTCAGACAGTTTAACCCAGGAAAACAGATTTCTGCTGATGACGAAGACAGCGATCTCACCTCGCTCACCGACTCTGGCTCTGAATATGGTACAAACTCTAGCCCCAAGAAAAAACCTAAGGTTCAAGCTTTATATATGAATTTATGATCATGATCTCATAACCTACAGCTACCGTAAGCGGGGCTCTTGGACTCGTCCGAGCGACTCCTAGCTTCGCAAAAGAGCCGTTGTCAAGTACGCCTTACATCAGGATCTTAAGTTCAACCGTAGCGAAAATACCAAGGGGCAAACCGTGTGGCGACACTCCTACCAATTCACATCCAAACTTATAATATTGCCGAGGATCCTATTGAAAGGCCTGGCTCGAGGGCCACCCCGGCGCTGACGGCGTTCGAGGACGACAAGGGCGTCTCTTGGTGGTGGCTGAGCATGATTAAGTTGGAGCCGTAACAGCTGCTGAAGGCAATGGAAAAACGCGTACACCACGAGGCATTACAAGCTCAACTCTGTCTTCAATAGTGGACGTGTCCTTGACGAGAGGCCGAAGAGGGAAAGGGATAGGAAAAAAAGGTAAGGAAAATGTCGGAAAATACATTGTTGGTTAGACTACTTACCAAATAGGTAATTTGCATTTGATGAAGCGAGCGTTGGGGTTGAGGATATGGTGCCCATCTCTTGAGTTTGCGAGAAAGATTTTGTTTATGGCGACGGGTGCCAGGTTTTAGAGACATTGCGGAATGCTGCATGACTTGCTCGAGTTGAAGATCATCGAAGCTGCCTTGTCCATTGAACATCGGAGGATAGAAAGCGAGAGTGAAATGGAGTTAGGGTTTCTTGGCCCATTATATACTTTTTTTTTAAAACCCAGGAGTACTTTTCCATAAACGAGGGTTGAAAAAAATGGGGGCCCGCCCGGCGTTGACCATTTAGGAAGTCGCATCAGTGGGTTTTCTCGCGTTCAACATTGCACGCCAACATATGCTCATCACTAGATATGATCGAGAATTTGCTTCCGTCTTTCACATTCGAAGTCAAAGATAGCGCTATGGTATGGAATGGCCGACTTATGGTGATGTGGAAGACGGCCCTATAGTCGGAGAACCATGCCAGGAAAGGCAGGGCATGAGCGTAAGGACTTATTGAGATTTCTGTCAGGCCTCCCTAGCCCGATCGTTACTAAATAATCTGAATAGGTCAGAATGCAATCCACTAGTGGTGTTCCGCGCTCAAAGGCGATGACTCGAGCCTCAGTAGAGCCCTCAGTAAAGTTGATCGAGTTCTCTACACCCCACACTTATGAACCTATCGTCGCTGGTCCATCCAGTCAAAAAGAAGAATTGCACAAAATTTGACAGAGTGAGGATGGTTTCAGTTCGTGAGCCTGTGGGCGGAGTCCACGTACACGGTCATGATCGACTGGCAAGGAAGGAACGTCCTGCCACTCCACCGAGCTCGCGTGTTTGCGTCTTCCCCAGCAAAATGGCTCTAGTTCTCAATAATATGATCAACCCGCAGTCTGATCAACCGCCGCCTTCACGCTCCTATGCCTCCAGTTGAAATTCTGCTGCTGCTGGCGATGCTTGCCGCCATTATTTCCTGTTATGGAAATATAGGTGTGACCGGCGGGTCACGGGATCACGCAATGTGTTCAAAAAAGTGAGTCAGCGCGATCCATCCTTAGGATCCGACTACTATGTCGACAGCTAATGCACAATAAAAGGCAGGTAGCGTTTGACCCTATATGAGATTATGGTCAGCGCATGCGATCAATTGCGGCTTCAAGCATTACCAAGAACCCCTTGGACTTTCAGCTCCATAAAACCAGAAATGGTGTTATCATCAGCTTGGATCCCAGAATACCTCAAGCTATGATTGAAGAAGTCAAGCACAAGACAAGCAATGCACCCAGAAGCCAGATTGAAAGCCTTGGTGTTGTGTGCGTAAACTTGAGCTAGCGCCGAGTATCTTGCAATGTCCTGTACGAAGGTCCCTTGGCTTTTAAAAGTTTGGCCAGGAAGAATACGAAGTTGACTCCTTTGGTGCTCTGCCTCTCGGCGACGAGGCTGAATGATTTTATGCTACAAAGTTGGCGCTGCTGTGATTTTCTCCGATCATAGTCGCCAACCATATTGCCCATGAACAACACTCAGATAGACTCGCCTTCGAGGGAGGACTATGGGGAGACCACCTATCAAAAAAGCGCTTCGCTGTGGAATGGCAATGGCAGTACTCACCTGATATCCTCGACCACCTATCAACAGTGATAGTTTATGGTGGACACCCCTGACCCACTGGCAATTTCCACCAAACCGTTTCATGTCGAGAGAGAAGCCTGACAATATGGAGCTCGGTACAGCAACTTTCAGATTTTTTTGACGGTTGGAGTTTCGCGAATTTGACAACTGGTGGTGGCCTTTTCATCCTGATGATTTGCCGTGATTGTTTGAAAGGCCTGTGGATGCTCATGTACCTTCTGGAGAGGGTGTAACTGTTGAGTAACCCGGGGCGTCGCTCAAAAGCTCGGTCAAGCAATCGAGGCGAAATAAAAGCTATAACCACACATCAAGAAGGTCAAGCATAAATCTGAAGAAGCCCGACGTGTACACCAATTGTCAGAAGAGAGGCAAGATGTGGGAATATGAAGGTACATAGTAAAGTCCAGAACAAGCAAACATTTGCTGTCGCCCCCGAAATTTCCAACACCGACCGGTGGGCCCAGCGCAGGCAATTCAGGCTATGGCCCTTTCTTTTTATTACCCTCACCCGGCCGATATTCTATCCTTGAAGGGACATTTCTCTAGAATTACTGCTCACTTGGGGAGTATTTATCACATCTACTTTTCAAGGCCAGGCACTACGCCTGCCGCCGGTCTATCGATCCCGTCACCTACTCCTTGACAGTAGTTCACGCCGAGTTCACCTTGGGCTCGTTGCGCACGTAGATCAGAAGACAACCCAGCTCTATCCAGCTCCTACCGTGTAACCATGCCGTTCCCCAGCAATCTTGGTGTAACATTTCGGCGCAAAACAGCCATACTTCTCCGCCAACGGAATTCACCGACCTTCCAACCCACAATTCTTTACATCTGATTGCAGTGTGCAGTGTGCACGCCACAACTGGTCGTCGTGCGGTAACAACTCTACTGGCGAATAGCATCACCCATTAAACCGCTCCCCATGCGAGGCATATCTGTAGAACGTGGATCATATAAATAAACTCGAGTTTGCAAGTCAAATAATATTTGTAATCCTCACCTTTACACTGTCTAAAGGAACTCAATATATTTTTTTGCAACGTCTCCGCAGGTTGTTCAAATAAACAAGACTTCAGTACCTCTGCGGCTTAGTAGGGCCCTTGCAATCGCGATTGGGAAATATGTGATCAGCTTTGGCAGATATAGCACAACGGGAAGACTGAAATTTACGTGAGAAAAGGGCAAAGGCCTCAGGTTAGCTCCAAAGACTGGCAGACGACTTCTTGCCTGGAAATTCTTCAAGTATTGTGATTATGCGCTATCCATGGATCAAGGCCAATCGATTATGACTATGTATGTAAATGGTCGCACGAGAGCGTTGTTACCCAACTGACCTGTCTCTACGGCCCGCATATCCCATCATCGCGATCGCGAAACTCTGGACCACGGTGCGCATATCGTTTTGCTTTTTTATAATGTTTAGCTGATACTATTCTCACCCAGTAGTCGGATTGATGTGACCAGTACGTTACCAGTATTCTATCTACTACAATGAGCACAACCTTTTGATTAGTCCCCCGAGCGGAAAATGTACCCCCTTACAAGACATCATTTTACAGGAAAAGAAAGTTTTATGCTTCCATGACTGATGGGGTAACGACGAAGAAGACTGCTAGTGGGAAAGGTAATGCGCGTGTAGTACAATGGAATGAGAATCTTGGTGCTTTGTGAGACATGCCCTAGTGTCGGTTCTGTTTCGCTGTTGACATCTCCTTCTAGTTATGGTTATCCATCGTCCCGCTTCCAAATTCATCTTTATGCCGAGAAGACTACAGGCAAAGATATCCTTGTTGGAAAACAGGAGGTACCTTGTAATCCCTACAGCGGTTCGTGATTTGATACAACTTGTACTTATTTAATCGCCGAGTGCCCTGTACTTAGAGGCTGCAATTCTACTTGGAACCAGCCCTAGATGTGGTGGACATTCAAAGCAGCCGGCGACACTGCGCTTGCCATTTACAGTATCAACAACCCAAAGCTATTCAACTACTAGTGCTTCCAACGTCGAACTGACCGAGTTGGAGGGCCCCCCCAATAGCACGGCTTCTGTTCCAACTACCGATGTATATGTGGAAAACGTGCAACCCATCGGTCCTGAACTCCTTTCAAGCCAGATAGGCCAGAGTTCTCCTATGCCGCTAGAGGCCGATGCCGATGATACGAAGATGTCCCCTGAAAGTCAACCCAAAAAGGCTGACGAAGCTGTGAAGACAATTCGCGTCTCTGATACCTGGAGAACTGCTGCTGATAGACTCAAGTGGGTGATGGACGCCCTGTCCCCGATTGTCAAAGTACGCGCACCGTCTAATCAGCCACCGTAACTTTCATTTTTCAGCTTCATCCGTGTGCCATTTTGGCATGGAATCTTCTTTCAAAGATTCCTGAGGTGATCTCCACGTCTCACAAGGAGTTAAATCATGCGCTTATTCTTTATTGTCTGACTCATAGCCTTTCTTGAAGCAGTTTGAGCGCGACGATAACGTTCGAACTCTACTTGAAGCCATACGCGATGGTTTTGATCTTGTGCAGGAGGCAGACGCTCTAAAGCACATAAAACCAGACTCTAAACAAGCACATGTCCTGACACTCATGTAACAGCACGTTTGCAACTGTTGCGACTTCATCCAAACGTATGCGAAGGACACGAGGCTCAGTACGTCCCATTTGCCTGTTCTGTTGGTCTTCGTAATTACGTGAGTTTTAGGGACACGCTTTCTGGAAAACATCAAGGGCAAAGCTGATAACAAGATTGATGACTATCGCACAGCTCTCAACAAATTCCGACGCAATCTCCTAGATGTTGCTACAATTGACACGGAAAACACCTTCCGGATTCTAGATGATTTGGGAGTCATGTCGACCAATGTTGAGGGTATACTCAGCTAGAGGGCTTAACACGATATGTTTCTAATATAGGTATGTAGTTCCATTTTAAGTTTCATTTTTATCAGCGGTGTGCTGACAACAAACATACACGTAGGTCTGCATGCATTGATTAATGAGATACCTTACAAAACGGGAATTCGCTCTAACGTGGAGAGGTATTTCCTTCCAGGAACGCGCGCAGAATTTTTACATCACATCTTCGATTGGGTGGACGGTCCTGGTGTGGAACGTGAACTTCTTCTCTTTGGGCAAGCTGGGACCGTAAAATCATCCATTACTCACGAAACTGCGCGTCACTTTTTTCAACTAACCCGGCAGTTGCAGAAAAGTGTTTAGTGAATAAGCCCGCGTGACAGAGAATGGCACTATAATTCTATTTGACAAGGTATCGCTGGACAAACAATAGAAATAATGATAAAATAGAAAATATATTACAATTTACGAGTAAGAAAGTCTTCAAACTTTCTTCGGCGCTGGACAATGTTGTCCCCAGTATTAATTCCAAAACTGGAATTATAATATATAATCATCCTGAGTATATCAAGATGCTGGTAAGTAGAGATATTGGGATCGAATTCGCCAGGTGTATCTCCAATGGCAGCGGGTTGATTGGCAAACATTTCTTGCACAAGGTGTTGGATTTCAGCTGTGGAAAGTGCCAAGGCAAGAGATGAGCCGTCCCCAGGAACCTGTGTGATCAGTGTCAGTGATGGTAATTAGAGCCCG